>JARACY010001783.1:0-51908 GCA_029255725.1 Scrobipalpa atriplicella
CCAAGAATAGAATTGCGAGATAATAATTTATTATTAGCCAATAAATTTTTTTGGTGAGTAGGTATGCTACTAAGATTTTGAAAATAATTGACTGAGTTTTTATTGACTTTAACATGACTTTAACCGTAACTTAAAGAAAATACAAACCTTCCCCTTTTCATAATTGAATTTTTAGTTAAAATATTCATCATCTCAGCACCAACTATGACGCATGAAGATACAGAAAAAAAACCAGAGGACTTCTTCAGATTCGCGGTATTCGGCGGTATGTTTACGCATGCGCGCGACGTTCCGCCTTCTCGCGCCGTGTGCGAGCCGCGTCGAGCCGAGAGCGGACCGCGACGCGCTCACTGGCCGCTTATCGAAAACATTCGAACAATAATTCAAATCAAATATCGAACTGATGAAGAAAAAGAGAACCTTGAGAATCATTCAAGACTTGGTCAAAATGCTGGCTGGAAGCGTTAGAGTCGTCGCACTGCTGCTTGGGTGAGTTGTTTGAAAGTTTTCTAAAGTTTTCACACTTAACCTGTACGCGTTGATGTAAACAATAACAAAATTATAATGACTGGTTCAGCGATTGATTTTCATTCAGAAACTGACTACCTATACCTAATTAGTAAAAGAATTATGTTATTCTATTAATTTGACAACCGTGGGCAGATGTCATAATTTCCTAACGATAAGTTATTGTATTCATGTCTTATGCAATAAGTAACAAAATAACTAGAGATTATTCGTACATTTAATTACACTTTATATGTAACTTGATGTTTCGTATTGATAATGTAGTTTTTTCTATTAATTTTATGTCTTAAAAATATGACATATCGGTTTTTATTCCGACGCCTCTCACATATCTAATCTATCTTCAATTAGTACCAACGACTTTTACCCCAGTTAGCAACACTGTAAGCAAGGACTTTTTTAATGAAGTACCTTTGAAAATGCAGAGTGGTAAATTAAAGCGACGGGTAATTTTCCGGTAATAGTTGCCAGTGCAGTGCAGGGTAAGTAAGTAGGTGGCCATCTTAATTAAATAATAAAACCCTTTATTTTTGCTTTGCCGTAGGCGGGTAAAAAGGGAACACAACTAGATTCCCTAAGCTAAACGTTCATCCACACTTTTATGTATTCTGTAGTGAAGACTCTAGCTAGGATAGCTTAAGATTTATGGATTTGGGCTGGACTTACTTACTTCGACCACAGATATCCGACTTTCAAACTACGATAACGTCTCGTCTGATCTTTTCGTTCGCTAGTTTTTTTACACTGTGCATTTTTTCCGTGGTAAAACATATATTTTGCAAATAATCTTTATCACGTTTTAGTAAAAAGTAAAATTTCTATACCTATAAATCAGTTACATATATATTGAGTGATCAGTTGTAATATTTGGAAAACTTCTAAATACCCTGCCTTAGTTAAGATATACGACTTACATAAATAATACCTATATAAATTTTCATATGCGGCTTAACCGCTGGTATTTTCATCTCAACCGCTGGAATCCTTTACGCCGCTTATAAGTTTCTCTAACCAGATAACCCTCAGGTTCCAACTAGACACATATTTACTTTGAACGGAGCCCAACGGAGAAACGCCTCTTGGATTTCCAAGTATCTTGCGGATTCCAAATACAGGGTTATTTTTTAGTCAGTACGAAAACTGGTAGGGGATGCTCATGCAACGAAATCACGAAATTGAACAACTTACATAAAAAAAAGAAACCAAAAATCATTCAAATGACGTCCGGCAATCTCAGCTAAATCTTTGACAGTCATATATTTTTTAGCTGATTTAATATGGATGTCACACAAATAGTCTCAGTTTATATGAAAACGGCCGGTTCTCATTTGTCTGACCGATTGGACAGTGAAATTGAACAACTTACACAAAACAAAAGATTCGACCTCTTCATACAAATTTGTCTGATAGATCGGTCATTTAGTACTCCTATCAGTTAACGTACTGACTAAAAAAATAACCCTGTATTTGGTGTCCGCATCTTTCGTTCATCAAAAGTTTTAGGGACTCTTTTAAGATGTGTCCATCATCAATCACACTTTATTAATACGTGGCGTTCATTCGTCATTCAATTAGCGGCACGACCCGGTGTGTGATATGATACCTATAGATGACTTTGATATGGACCAGAAGGACCGTGACGGATGTAATAAACTATGTAAAGTAAATGTTTGTATAAATGGATATAATAATAAAAGTATGTTTAAGGACAGTCTGTGAGTTGAGTATTCGTTTCATGTACGAACGTTTGTAGCGTGATTTCTGCTCGCGTAGAGAACTCTGGGCAGATTCTTTGCAAACCAAGCATTTTGGTGCCAACGTTGAAAATTTATATTGCCGTACAATTTTAATAGTTTGTGTTCGTGAAAACTGCGTTTGGACCGTATAGCTTGCGTCACATTACATGACGAATGTTCGCACACCAAAGAGTCCAAAAAAGTAAACTAAGGCTCATATTTATAAAGCGATCTCAAGATTGAGAACAATATTAAGTTTTGATTTGACAGGTCGTTTTGTACTGAAATGACATTTCTGATACGAACTCAAATTCGCTGTCACTCTTGAGAGCTGATTATAAATACGGCCCTAAAACCCATTATTTTACGTTAATATTACGTTGCCGTAAAATCATCGGAAGAATACTCTATTTAGTAGGTTTTGCAGATTTGGGTACATTATTATTAATTTCTTCATTATTGTTAAATAATTGGTTCTGAACGCAACGAAAATTCTATTCTAAAAAATAAATAATCATTAAAATTCATGAATAAATTTAGAAAATTGCTTTGTTCCTTGGAACGAAATAATGAACAAAGATCAAAGCAATTACCTAAATCATCTTTTATTCTACCATTTAGAGAGATAATATTTACATTTCAGTTTGAAAAAAAAAATTAGCTATATTCCAATTAGGTTATAGGCATAGCAATAAAATTCAGTATACCTAGGAGGCTGGTGTATTGAAATGAAGGCGAAGACATTACAAAGAGACAAATATTACAGAAACAAATTGCAATGAGGCGGTCATATTGCCAGGGCTATCTGCCAGGCAACCTATGGGTAAAGGAGTAATTAAGATAATGGCAAATGCGGGATATATCAGTGCCTATTTATTATGAGTTTAACAGATTATACATAAAATATGCATATACCTATTTACCTATTATCACTATTATACCATACCTATATTTGTTCAAGATAGTCAAATGTAACGGCTTGTTCTGAGGTCATAAGGGATAAAGGCGTGTCTGCATGTTTGTAAGAAAGTTTATTTACAATCAATATTATCACGGAAATAAATGTGTGCGTTGTGTACCTAATGAAGGACCCTCGTCAACCTTCCGGCGCTAATAAGCAACCTTATCCATGAGGGGAAGTGAATTAGTATTGTACTATACCGGCTACGCAGTTTTAAACTGTTTCTTTTTATCTGCTCTTCTACAAGTTACCTACTAAATATCAAATATCCTATCTAGCCTTCAAATATTTGGAGTAATTTTTTCAATTAACGTGGCCTGATTTACCAACCTGAAACTGAAATTAAGTAGCAATCTCATGAAACAAATTACAAATTCATTAATTTGCAAGAGGAATTAAATTATGTCATGTAAAACAGTTATTAATTTTTTATACATTATTTACGTGACATAAATATTATAATTATTATGCTCAATTAGTATTCAATGAGACTATTTAGTGGGACGACTATAAGCAACCTGTGACTTTACCAATAAAGTCATAATAATTTTAACTTGGTATGGTACCTAACCAAGGCACATCAAATATAGGTACGCATAAACTTCTGAAGATGAAGCTCATAAATTGATTACGATGCGTCTAAAAAGTAATTATACTTACACATACAAAAAATCCATTTCAAAAGTGCGCAAACGCGGTCTTATCGCTTAGAGCGATCTCTACTAGACAACCTGTGTGTAGATGAAACTAGCAACACAACATTTATAAATAGTATTGATTTCATGAATTTATTCATCGATTTAGAAAACATTTATTTTAATAAGATAAAAATAGAACAACAATGCAACTTCTCGAATTGTAGTTCATATCAGTACAACAACATACAACTTTTGTCAGACCATATCGAGGTTGGAATCGGTGTGACCCGATCAGATTGGGGTTACAACGTGACAGGGGTCAGCTCTCGCCCCAGGATTGGAACAAACGACCACATCAGGAAGCTATTTCAAATATACCGGGTGTAAGGGACAGCGTCCCGCAAACTGATAGGGGTTGCTCAGTCATCGATACTGAACAACTATCACCAGGATTTTCTTTCAGGAAATGAAAAAAAAATTTTGCTTTTCTATACAAATTGTCTGATGGAGGTGGTAATTTTGTATGAAAAAGCAATTTATTTTTTCATTTCCTGAAAAAAAAGCGTGGTGGTAGTTGTTCAGTTTCGTTGACTGAGCAACCCCTATAAGTTTGCGGGACGCTGTCCCTTACACCCTGTATAAGTACATAAATAAGAAAATATTAGACCCGTTAAAGAGCTTGGAAATGGGATGATATGAATTTAATTTTAAAAAAATGCCAAAATGTACCTCTACTATCTATTCTGTAATTTATTGTTACTTAGGGTTCGTATATATAAAGCGATCTCAAGATTGAGAGCAATATTATGGATTTGACAGGTCGTTTTGTACAGAAATGACATTTCTGATACGAACTCAAACATGCTATCGCTCTTGAGAGCTGATTATCAATACAGGCCTTAACTTTAGTTTCATATTTCATAAAGTTAACATTTATGCGGATGATAATGTACTTATTCTACTATTCCTACCTATTTTGTCATTGACGTATAGATGACCAACAGTCTCGTCCTGTGATATAGTTTCCGGAATCCAACTTCTAGGAAAATTTTGGTTTCCAAAATTATCGTGTTTCAAAATTATGAAACACCCGTATACCTAGTTGATTACTTTTGTTTTCTTATTTCCACTCGTAAGCTTATCTTCCTTTATTGACTGACTTGTAGAATGTGTAGTACCAGATGATCGACGCGAGACGTTGGCTCTGTGTAATCTATAACCAATGTTCATTGAACTGACGCTTTATTTTACGGCTCGAATACTACCATCAGGAGGTTCAAACCTCCGACGGAAACATTAATAACCGGTAGACATTAGACGCTATACAGGATGTTAATTTAATTGCGTGTCATGGCTGGGGCATAGTAGGCTGGGGTGTTTCGTATCGATAAAGGAGCACATAAAAAAAAATTACGGGTTGCACTCCGATCTATCGCGGGTTTTAATTTTTTTTACCCATCCCAAAAAGTGCACAACGCCGCTTAAGAAGTTTTCACTTCAAAAATATATTTTTTTAATATTGACGCATTTTTCTTATTTGCCCATACAAAATGACCACTTCGATCAAACAATTTGTGCTATGGCACGCAATTCATTAACACCCTGTATTTTCAATCTCTTGCCACTCGGGTCTACTTATCAACCCCCTCTTTATTTTGTAAAGTCAACTGCTCCATCGCTCTTTGCGCTTTCAAGAGCTTTCCTTTTCTTAAGGTTTTTTTTAAGTAGACACTAAGAAGATTTTTATATGCAAACAGAACCTGTGAAATGGAATTTCTTTCTGCACAGTTAGTTTTGTCAGCTGAATGAGATTGTGCTTCTATAAATTTTCTTACTGAACCATCTTTGGATGACTATTCCAAAACATTGATTTTTAACGAGCTTTAAAAAAAGACTGAATCAGCTGCTAATTCTATAACTTTTTTGGATAAATGTATATGTACGAACTTAAACCTACAAACAAATAACCTCTTATTGCTACCAACTGGCAAAAAGACATTGTTGTAACACCCTATATCCGATTTGTTCGATACATAATCAAAGGAAAAGATTTTGACTTATTTTATTACAGCTTTGATTGACTGTGTTTTCCCTTCGTAAATTCTAGTTTTTATTACAGTACAAAATTACAAATATCACTTAGTACGTACTTATTAATATTATATTTATAAATAAGTACCTACCCAAATAGAGCGGAAAAATTTAATTCCAGGGAAAAGAAAATACCGTTAACAATAATGATATCAGATTTCACTGAAACAAAATAAATTAGTACCTCCCTATTTATAACGAACCGATAGATAGATACTTGACTCTTCTAAATTGTTAGGTCTTTTTTTGTAGGTCTACGAGCAACCCGATGATGAGACCTCACGTCAGAGTTTTAATAGATCTCTGACATGATTTGTGTATCGGCCACTATCAAAGCCAACTAACATGGCCAAACGCTCAGGACAGCATACTTAGTTCTAGTCAAACTAGAATTATACTTACACAGAGTAATATCCAAGTTGCGTATCTTTTGTTGGAATCACACCAACGCCATTCGAATTGAAATCTCGAGGCTCACACCACTTGGCTACAAAGGGAGCCGATTAATAAGACTCTCTCATATCATTAGGTTTAATCACAACCAATGGATTTAAATAGAGCTAGATAAGTAGAACTCCTAACTATGCCTAAATCAAGTTTCCCAACGTGTCAGCGTCATCTTCCACGCAAAGTGGAACTAAAACACGCTTAAAACTTTTAATTGCTTCTTTGGAAACTATTAAGCGAATAAACAAGGTGTTTCTGTTCAGTTCCCGCTTAGGCCTCCCCAACTTGCGGTTTAGAAATTGACTTTAACTGTTTTGTTTACGTTTACTGAACAAAACAAGCGATTAATTAGGACATTGGCCTTAATTCTTGGAATTTTACGTGTGTAAAGCTGAAACCTTCAAGTTTGTAGTTATATCCCATACTTAACCTACCTATGTATTTTTGCAACCTGATTCCAGGATGTGTTTTATAGACTTTGAGCTTTCTTACTCCAAAATCTCTCCAAAGTCTTACGGGGTATTACATTAGATTTTCCCGTGAGATCAAGATATTCTCCCGCAGAAAAAAATACTAATACTTACGTTCATATATCAGCCTGTATCAGTCTACTGCTTTACGTAGGTCCCAACTCCCAAGCAAAAGAGAGTCCATATTATCCAACAGTGGGCTGCGCAGTGCGCGGCACTTATCATCTGGCAGTAGGGGTCACATACAGCGTTTGACTATAAGTCGTGTAGTTGTATACGTAGTTGTAGAACGTTTGTAGGTATACCGTAGAACAAACTACCCGTAAGAGCATAAAGACATTGTATATCTTTGTCATTTCTCTGTGGAAGCGTCTCCGGAATGCCAAGATGCCCGACGCGCCATCCCTCACCCTGCCCTTTCCTTCAACGCCTTCTTCACATTTTTGACCTTATTGTTGGAGATTTTAATAATTAATCGGGCAATTCTATAATTCCGGTAAAGCTTCAAAATTTAAATTATTTTCAAAATGTCGCTGCTAGCTAAGATACCGAATTATATCGATGATTTAAAATCCTTAAATAACTTTCTGTTTCCTTCTCATTATTACGACAAAAGAATTGGCTATCGTTCTTGGCGTTTTGATATTAATGGTTTTGCCTACAATTTGTTATTTATCTTTTAAATAATTCTTCTCCGTTGTAATCGACACTTTTGCATATTTTCATTAAAAAAATCTAAACAAAAGCTATTCGGTGTGAATCTTGATATCTAAAATGTATCGCAAAAAATAATACTCTATTGAAATTGATGCGTCTTGGGAAATAATGTGAAAGTAAGTAAATCAATTTGTACAATTCTATTTTTTCGTACTTTGAACTTACGAAGATCTAAGTAGTAGACAGACATCACACAACATTTTACTTCAGATATAATTTGAGAAAGTGACGGGATTAAATTAATAAATCGTCTAACATAACATTCTACTGAAAATCATAATTAGTACGTATTGTGTATGTGTAATGCAGTTCTTCAGCACAGTATAATAAATAGTCTTGAGTGCCCACAATGTAAAAAACCGGTCAAACGAAAGACACTATACAATACACACACCTTTTGTATTAAATGTTATAATTAATAAATACTAAAATTATCTTAAAAATATGTTAGCCTGAATTGATACCATTATTAAGTTACCTCCTAAACAAAATTACTTGACCAAATGACTTTTTTGTTGGACGTCTAATTTTTTTTAGGTTTCGGGAAAAAGTTACAACGAAAAATTGTACCAGTGTTTCAGTTACATGAACACAGCCTTAAAATGTTTGCACTCAATTTTAAATGACCTTAAATATGAATTTCAAAGACGTGAAACTCCATCTTGTTGGTATTCACGACGACGTCTGCAGCATGAACGCTCCATATTTGCGTAATCTCACTCATATCCACCAGAATAGGATATACTTAAACACTGGTTTTTTTATCCTATACGACCTTGTCCTCAACTATTTAAAGAAGTTATTTCCATGTTTAATTACTGAGTCTAAAAAGTGTTTTTTTTTTAAAACGCAACAATAACAACAGTACACTAAACGAATACAAACAAATAGCGAGTAGGTAACTAGAGTATTATTTTATTAAAGGTCTAAGGCTCGTATTTATAAAGCGATCTCAAGATTGAAAGCAATATTAAGTTTGGATTTGACAGGTCGTTTTGTACTTAAATTACATTTCTGATACATTTCAAACTCGCTGTTACACTTGAGAGCTGTTAATAAATACGGGCCTAAATCTTTTTGCCATATTTCGATTCGACATTATATGATGCTGGCCTAAAATAGTATCTGCTAGTTTTTTTCACCTTACTGATCTCATTGGGAATCTCTCAATCATTGAGAAATGTTAAGAAGACATTGCATTACGTAAAGGAAGTATATACTAGATTTTTGGCGCCAATATACTGCTGATGTCACCCATCGCTCATTCGTTATATTATAACTTCCACATGCCTCAGAGCATATCCTGGTAGAATGATAGATTATCAAAACAACATTATCATGTGGCCCGACGACATTTTTCTCTACCTGTAATTTATTATTATTATTATTAACTATGCCTCCTTATTGTTCAAGAATGCATTTATCTTGTCGGACATTTCTATTTATCTATACGTGTACTACATATTTGTACGCGTGATATAAAGTACCATAAAAACGCATCTTGTAATATTGAGTACTTATCACACAAACAAGAGAATTGCCGTGGAACTACCGTAAAATAAATAGTTAATCTTTGATTGACAGTAGTCTGATAAAAAAAAAAGTACTATTTTTAAAGTTGTCAAAGATTACACACTCCTACAATTAGATTTTTGTTATGAACGGGATTATTACCACGATTATGTTTATTGTTACCTCGATATTTCGGAGGTAACAATAAACATAATCGTGGTAATAATCCCGTTCATAACAAAAATCTAATTGCAGTGAACAACCGCGAAAGTCTCAAAACTTATATACACACTCCTAATTTATAAGAATTCCTATTTTTTATACTTTCAAATTTTTACTTTTGTATTTTCAAAATTTTCTACTTCATTATCATTATTATTTTCTTTTTACATAAGATGTATTTAAAAAATTAGGAAACTGTAGGTCCATGTTTTATGAAGAGTTTATGTATTATTTACATCTATATAAGACAGTTTGTTTCTGAATTGCGTACGCCCTATATAATCTAAAAAAATGTTCCGATTTAAAAACAGCATTGACCGCTTACTACGCTTGTGGAGAGGCGTGGCTCCGATACGGACTTATTCTGTGGGGTACCGGTACCGATGCGAATGACCTTTTTGTCATGCAAAAAAAATGCATTCGCATTCTTACTGGTATTAGATGTCCCGAAAGCTGCAAGCCACACTTCCAAAAACTCGGTATATTAACCCTCCCGTCTCTATATATACTAGAAATGTCCCTACTGGTAAGAAAAAATGAACATTTATTCATCAAAAATAGTCAAGTACAAACCCGTAATCTTCGCTCTAAGAACAACTTATTTGAAAAACCTTCAAGGCTTAAAAAATTCGGAACCAGGCCAAATACAGCAGCAGCAAAAATATTTAACAAACTCCCTCAAAACATCAAATCAGAAACAAAAATATCCATATTCAAAAATAAGCTGAAAGAATGGCTCGTAAATAGGTGTTATTACAGTGTGGACGAATTTTTAAATGATAAATCTATAAAATGAGGCATAAATTTAACTTTACTTATGACATTTACTATATTAATTTTAACTATTATTATGATGATATTATTATGTAATGAGATTTGTAGTATTTTTTTCCTTTTGATTAATGTGACATGTTACCTAGATTAAGTTTATTTATTTAATATAATTGACTATTATTGTATTTAATTGTAGATAGTAGGAATTTAATGATTGAAATTTAATTAGACATTTATATAAAATTTGCAGTACCCTCACCCGGGTTCATATGAGAAACCAACTGAACTGTAATAACTGTATACAAACTGTGTACCTACCATATGATTGCAGAATAAATTATGAATTATGAATTATGAATAAATAAATAAATAAAAATGCACAATGAGCGCAAAAATCCTCAAAAGTACTTAAAAGAAATTAGTTCCTATGTGGGATATGAAGGTAGAGCTGCTTCATAAGTAAAAGAAAAAGTGTTGAGCTCTAGGTCGCGCTCCCTATCTCTTACTTAGCACTCGTTAAGCTAAGTCAGACGCCTGCTTTTTGAAAAATGAAAAACGGCTTGGCCTCGAGCCTAAGTGCATTAAGTGGCGGTCAGAATGTAAGTGAATACTTTATTTTTACTTTCCTTTAAAGCTTTCTCCCAGTTCTTTTATCTACCTACTTGTATCAAGTAGTTTTAAACTAACTACACCATTATATTTTTTAGTCAAGATATTTTTTAAATATTTTATTTAAGTGGAAATATTTTATGTGTGGTTACTACTGATGAAACTAAACAACTTCTGTAAGTCGAAATATAAAAAGTTTTCACCTTTCAGTCCCCAATGTAGGCTTATAGATTTATTTAGTTAGTTATTATAGTTTATGACGTCAAATTTTTTTGTACTTGACTATACAAATGTTGTGGTAAACGTAGTTCAGTTTGAAGACTATACACTTAAAATATTTGTACTTAATTTAAAATAACCTTATAAATAATTTATTTAGGCCAATATTCGGGCCTCATTTAGTTACCTTCTGAATAAATATATTTATAGACGAATTTATGAATATTCCGTTTCATTTTCCATATTAATTTCGTGGTTAGCGTCAGGTTGAACGTGAAGAACTTGTTCTCAACTTTAAAGCCCCAGTGAAATTTCTGTTCAGGAAAGAGGACTGCCATTTATCAATAAAAAACCACACTTCTGCAAATCTGAGCAATTTTTTTTTATAACAAAAGGATTTTTCCTTGTGTTATAACTCGACTCCATTTTGCAAATCTCTACTTGACTCCTGCAAACTAACATCCGCATAACGATATCATTTTTGCCGTCGCATTTTTTCGAGGGTTGCGTAGGTTGTAAGGTGCTTTCCTTGGATAATACCTACCCTTTTACAGTTTGAGTGTATTGGAACTAATGCCGACAAATCCAGGCAACATTTGAGATTCGAAAAGTGTCTGTAGCGCGAAGAGGCAGATGAAACGATTCGCGTGTCCCACCGCCGATCGCCCCAGGACTATACCCGCCAGTTTCTAAAATGTTTCTTGCACACAGATCTAAATTGAAGTAGATAACGTAAAACTATCCAAACTGTTTGAAATCAAGTGCGTGGGTAGGTAGGTTTTTTTTAAATCTAATATGAAAACAATTATCTTCATTCATCTTGTCATCTAAATCTTACTGTATTTGCGGTATTTTTACAAGTCAGTAGGCATTCATTTATCGTACCAACGACAGAAAGCAGTTCTCAGTTCTCACACTGAAAACAGGTTTACCGGAGCGGGCAGATATTGTGTATGGTTTCAACCCAAAAAGCAGCATCACGCTCACTTCGAATCTGCTTTCAGTGTGACAATGGCCTTAACGCTATCAAATCAGAGCTTTCTGTACACGCAAAGTCGACTTGCGCAATGTTCTCTAAATTAGTCTGTGTTCTTGTGCTTCCGAGGCATCGGAAATCGCACGCTTCTGTACTCGGCAGTAACAAGCTTTTATTGTATCGGAGGATTTCCTCCGCGGCTCGGCAACCATGTCAGTAAGCGATTTTATCCCTCTACGTTACCAACAATTAAAAAAAAAAATACATGCTGATGTCAATGATGTCTTACTATAACCATCTATAACGTGTACCAAATTATTAATTGGTTATTTATTATGTATGTTAGGATAAATATTACATACATACAAACAAAACTGCCGGTCTCTAATTTCGCCGCTCAGGAGAAGATCCGTAGTAGCCTAGTTGGTTATGGCGTCGGGACGGTATTCCAAAGACGCAGGTTTGATTTGTTGTTTCCCATATTTTGGAAATAAAATAGCACTATAAGTGCAAAAACAGATATAAAAATTACATAGTACATACAGTTCTGCTGTATCTACACTGGTCAAAAGTAGTCACAGATTGATGTCATCATAGTGCTACGAGCGTAGCTGTGTGCTACGTTCGCTACGGCGTAGCAGATGTAGGTAGCGTGACTTCAAAATAATTCAGTCTCATACCTCGATATCAGTTCTAAAACTAAGTCATATTATAACAAAATAATAAATCGATAAGTTCGGTCGCCTTTTGGCTAATTTGATAATGATGCATCCAATGGTAGGCTTTAGATACGCCATCAGGCCGTATAATTTTATCTTTGATCACCCAAAAAAAATGCGCTCTTGTTTTAAAGAACGTGTTTACTGATTGCTCTTATTTACGAAGAGAAGTGCAGATATATTTTCTATTGAATATATTTGGATACGATTAGAATAAATTTTAACGTAATCAGTGTTTGAAATTGTTTTTTGCTTACTTTGTTCTAAAAAATTATTTGTTTTCTTTTAAGCTTTTTAGTAAGTCAGTCAGTCTTTGTTTTGTGAGGTTTAAAAATACATGAAAACAATTTTTTCTCATTTATTCAGTCACAATCTCATACAGTTTGCACTAGAACCTTAGAAACTTACATTAAAATATCTAAATGAATTTAAGTCTTTATTAAATTGAATGCGAAACCCAAAGTTTTACAAGATATATTTTTAAAACGAGTAGGTTCTAATGATTGTGAATATAAGAGATAATGGTGGTAATTCGGCAGCGGACAAAATCACAAAATCTTGACAAAAATTTGCCACCTGTAGTTTTCTGTCATGAGAAAACAGAAAGGGACGGCATCACGGTAACAATTTTAGTTAAGATTTAGTTAAGTCGTGTTCTCATGGAATCGATGGCATTGTAACGTGATTGTAACCTTACAAATCTGTTATCCTGAGAGTTCTCACCTTTATAACGACACAGGCAGCTTGTTGCGCTGCATACGAAACCAATAAAGTGCCGTATCTCGTCCTCGGAATGGCGAGTGCCGTGAGTGTCGCGTTAGCTACGTGCTTATCGAACTGACGACATCACATACAAAGGACCACAGAACTAGGTTGCAGTAGATCCCGCAAGTCTACCTACCCTTGCGTGGTCAATAAAGTGCCGTATCTCGTCCTCGGAATGGCGAGTGCCGTGAGTGTCGCGTTAGCTACGTGCTTATCGAACTGACGACATCACATACAAAGGACCACAGAACTAGGTTGCAGTAGATCCCGCAAGTCTACCTACCCTTGCGTGGTCAATAAAGTGCCGTATCTCGTCCTCGGAATGGCGAGTGCCGTGAGCGTCGCGTTAGCTACGTGCTTATCGAACTGACGACATCACATACAAAGTATCACAGAACTAGGTTGCAGTAGATCCCGCAAGTCGACCTACCCTTGCGTGGTCAATAAAGTGCCGTATCTCGCCCTCGGAACGGCGAGTGTCGGGTTAGCTGAGTGTATCAATGCCGATACGTGCTTATCGAACTGACAACATCACAATACAAATGACCACAGACCTAGGTTTTTGAAGATTGCTTACCTGCGTGTACTAAAGACTCCAATAACCGAGTTTTGAGTTCCGCTGAGGCCAGTCTGTTATGGCTTCATTCGGTCGTTGCGTTGCCGCTGTAATATGTAAAACAAAAAAAGTATAATTGTGCATTGTGCAGTATTAAGTTGTAGAAGTATCACAAAATACTCTATGACGTCAAAATTGAGATATTTTCTATCACAGTAGGTATGTGTGTAAAAGCTACAAACCTAAATTCATACAGTTTAAAAGGTTGCGTGGTCTTATCAACTTAGGTTTGTGCTAAGTACTGAATAGACACTTATTCCTCGTCACTTTCCAACAAGATTGATATTTATGACCGTCCCTTCAATACCTGTGAATACGCTACTTTCAGATACAAGATCATTTAGGTCATGTTTGTGTCGTGAAACACGTGTGATGTGAATACGATATGTCGTGAAATGAAATGTCTGCTCAAGTGCGTTTCTTTCCCAAAGTGTGGTACTGTGGTGGGATTCGACCATCCGAGAAAAATTATAAATAAATTTTTTAAATTAACCTCAAATTTTTTCTTTTAAAATTTTTCCACCTTAAATTTTTTCTTTGACAAGTCCTATGTCATTTATCTTTGATTTATCTTCCACCTTTTTAATGGTTGCGAAAGTTTTGAAATGTTATTTTTTGATTATTCACGATTTAGAGACAGCTTTAAAAACCACAAAGTTAGTGGAATACCGAATTATCTGTGTATTTAAGGTTCGTAAATGTGGCCAAATGTGTTTTCGTTGTAACCATTTACCGTTCGTTATTTGATAAATGTCACAGACAGGCCACAATTTTATTTCAATGCAATACTGCTTGTCCTAATTCGATATAAAAGGTCAGTGTGGCAATGGCCCGATCATCTCATCAGCTACTTTGTGCAAGGGCCATGCAAGGGCAACTCCAAGACTTGACGTGGTGCCAACTATCGACCGATGACGCTCCACAATGTCAACCGTGTAAACATATTAATCAATCTTCCTCACATTAATTTTACGGTCATCAACCATAGAAATCTTTATAGAAACAGGGGGTTAGCGACCTCAAAACTTATTGATTTGATTGTCAACACTTTTATTTGAGTGATACTTCTGTTGCCTGTACTTTTATGTATTCTGTGGCCAAAACAACTACCTAAATATTTTGCACTCTTTTGTTAATTATAACAATCATAGCAAGTAGGTACATCATATCATAACATAGCATAACATAAGCGATAAACTTAAACAAACCTATAATTATATACGTTTTCGTCCCGAATGTTGTCCCTTAATTGGAAGCAACACCAGTAACACATTTGCTCTACTTCCATCACTTATAAATCTAAGAAATAACTACACTTCTAAAAAATAAACAGACAAAAAATAAGATCTAGGTCCTATCTATCAAGGCGACCGTCTGTAACATTTACATTTAAAATTACTTCCACTGAATCATCCACATACAACTCTACCTGCATAAATAACTACGAGTACATGTAGGTAGGTACCTACATAAATTGCAGTCATTATGATTTTTTTTTAGGAACTAAAGTAAAATCTCCAAAACTAAATTATGAATATATAATAGACACCCGTTTGAAGAGACTTGAACACTTCAAAATAGAAATGATTTCGACTTCAGTAATCTTGTTCTGAGCAAAAGTTCATCAAAACTTTTAACAAGACACCAAAATCTTATTTTAGTTTCAAAGGTGGAATTTAAAGCGAATTTTATTCAAGAATTTTATATTTGTCGCCTAGGTTTCTGTTCTTATTAAAAAGTCAGAAGCTTATAAATATACTCACGATCTGGTGACAAAAGTTTAGAAACTTGTCTTATCTTTCGATTTCTCGGAAACGATCCTCTTGATTAAAAAAACAAAAATAGGAAAAGATTATGTAGGTACCTACTCATTCAATAGAGACTGTGAAATAGCTGTTAATTGCCCTTTCGTAAAGGGACCGATCATTCTAATTATAAAACTGAACAACATACCTCGTAGGTATCACTTCCTCTTTAAGACAAATGACGAAATTTTACCGTGTATTCCTTAACGGCTCATACGAGAGACGGTAAGCTGACTATTATACAAGGATCTCAACATTACCTGGGCCTTACCTTACTTACGAACGGGAAATGAGACAGTTAGCTATCAAGGTGGCATAAAAGTAGAAGACATTTTTCACTTCTTCCGAGGCCATCGCGAGTATCGGAGGTACGCTTTTCTTTACACGTGGTAAAAAATATCCACACTTCCACCACAGCTTTATCGCCTCAAATTTGAAAAAAGTTACTTATCGTATTTATAAACTCAGAAGACTCACATGTGGTAAGTTCCTACATCAATTTATTTGAATAAACGTCCGCTGAGAATTTTCGGGTCCCAAATTGAATCTCCGGGGCGCAATCTTATTAGAATAAATTTATAAATTCAAACAGCCGACGAGGTATAAAATATTATACGTATGGAAATCGCCGCATACACTCAAAAGACCCTTTCGACCTTCATGCGGATTCAATAAACAGATATATGTTGAATGTACAGTCGAAAAAAAGATTTAGTGAAAGCTTAATTGAATTTCACTTTCGTTTGGAGACAGTTGAAACAAAATAAAAGTCCAAGCGATCTTTCAGCCCTTCAGTAACGCGATTTGGCGGACGACGGACGACAGAGACTTACAAAATTGTCTAACTATGACCGATGAGCATCTCCCTTGCTTCTTAAAACATCTTAGCCCATCAATCTTATCTGATTACCTAAAGAAAAACTCACCCCCAAGTTTTCATGTAAAACAGGAGTTTATTATTTATACATTTCGTGTAGAGACGTAGGTCTGTCCATCACCGATTTTTTTGGCGCCTTGCTTTACAGGTCTCTAGATAAAAAATAGGATTGCTAACTACAAAGTATCATGCCTGGCTATTTTAACGCAATGACACAGGTATGACTAGGCCATAAGCACTGTAATCGCGTTCTGCAACTATCACGCCATCTGCAAATTAGCCAATCAGCTAACGATGTTTACGGTTAGTTTACCAATCACACAATAGTTGAGCCTATAGCGATTGGAAGCTCAACCGTTTGTTAACTTTGTGCCGTCATGTGAAAGATTCTTTCTGCTTTTCGCCCTTGCGACCTTCGCTCTACAAGTCGTAACGAGAATACGATACAACAAAGGGAAAACATTATCTTCACATCGACATCAAAGTAATCACCTTAACAGAGACACCAGAAAATAGATAGAACGTGGACGGCTTCTTAGTGTTAGACTGACGTAACAACCTATTAGGAAAAATACGACCATACTCGTAGCTTCTTCTAATATTCAATGTATTGTTACATATGCTATGGTATGGATACATACAGAAACAGGCACCAAGAGCAGCTAGAACATAGAGTTTAGTTTTATTATTGAAATATTTACCTGAACTGGAATCGAACCCGGAACCCCCTGGCCAAAAATCAGAAATACCTACTAACAAGCTTACATCAGTTCTCTGCTTACATCACCATATTAGTTCTCGTAGATAAGTATCCTAGACTATATCTGCTACATACCTGTAAATCTTTTTGTTTTTTTTTATTGCTAAAATCGTCACTTCGGAAAAGCTGGTTGGTAAGCTCATTACAAATAATAAATAACTGTAAAATAACACAGTATGTTTTGTAATCAACGTAACAGGAAAGTTGCTGTCTGGCTTATCTTGTTACTTACTTGTCACATAAAACAGTGTTCTACCCTGCTCCTGCGCTGAAAAGCAGTATCTCATTAATACAGACAGTAATGAAAGCAAGCAGGACAATTATCTGCACTGGACAGATCCGGAGCGCAAACGAAATTGAATTTGTAAGATCCTCGGACCCGACAGCCAGCAGCTCTGACAATTATTAATTCTTGTTACAAAAGACTCCCATGATGTACTGGGAGAATTAAAAAGGCGGAATGTCTTACTTACTAGTTGCTTCTTTTACTAGGTAAGTATAGCCAAAAATCCCGCAAGGAGACTTGCAGCCTTACAGGTATTGTTGCAATTTTAGCGATGGACTAACTACAGCGATTTATACATATGTAGTTCTATCGAAAGTGCCATAACTTTTAGTTATTATATGGTATAGCTTTAATGTTTTAATTCAATGGTTAAATATACGTTGAAATTAAAAAATATAAATTTATAATAGCTCCAAAGAGGCGGAAAAAAAGGCGGATTCATTTTTTTCGAAACGCCACATAGCTCTACAACGAGAGACGGAGATCTCTAATCCTGGACATAATTTACTTTTGTACCCACATCTGCGCGTTTCACTTTATAACTGAAGTCGGGGAACATTTGTCTCCAAGGAATTTACCCTTTTTTACCGAAATAAGAAACTACCCGTTACTGACAGAGACAAACCAGAAAATAGAGCGAGACCGCATTTAATACGATTTTTAATTCAAGTGTCGCTGGATCACAGACCTGTGCGCTGGATTTGTATTTGAGGAAATTGTAAACCCTTAGCCGGGATGGTGTGCAGTAAATTACTGACGTTTTTTTTTAAATAAAGATGTTTTAAAACAGATTCACATAAAACCTCAATCAGTAAAAAAGGATACATCATCATAAATCCAAAAAAAACTTTTCTATCTTCTGAAAGTCAATGTAAATACTCTGTCATAGTGGTATCATACTGACAATGCACTGACACAAAATCTATACATAGCAAATCAGAAATCCTTTAGTTAAAATATACCTATTTATTTATGGAAATCAAACACCTAATTCAATGCCACCAGTAACTTGAAATTAACAATACGTATTTCCGAGAAGTACTATTACTAAAAAAAGTTCATATATGAAGAAAGCTAAGAGTCAAAAGCAAAGAAACTGTTTTAGTGAGTCTTCGAACAAGATATGATAATTCACCAAAATGCAAGTTTCACTTTCCAATTTAACAGCGGGAGCGAACTTTATAATGCAGTCGTGCGGATTGCACTGTGGCAATCAGCTCACACACAGGGAGTCCTCCACGCCGTACAGAAACATGTATCTAACCATATTTAGTAATACCATGATACTTCTCGGATATGCGTTCAGAAAAATCTGTTTGGAAGATCTGAACCAGAGCCACGCTGCCAACAGCTTCATCCTGTTCGGGCACTTCGCGGCTATGATCTCTGACGCGTACGGCGTCATGGAGGACCTCTATTACATGACGCACTGCAAGCATATCTCTGTCAACGGGTACTACGCTCTGGCGAACGTGTTCCAAGCCATCGGGGAGTTCCACGACCTTCGGTCAACGTTAGTGTTCAACAGTAGTGATGATTAGAGAAGTGTTCTCAACCCTGGAGTGCCTGATTGACGTATATTTGCCGTATCTGGGTCACGTTATAATGGCGCTCGGGTATGTGCTCGAGCAAGTGAGCGTGGAGCCGCCGCTGCCGAGCGCGGTGGTGCTCATCGGGCATCTGTTCGTGCTCTCCGATCCGCGCTCGCTCGCGCCCGACAAGCCCGGCGTGCAGCTCATCAATCTGATATTCCTCATTAGCAATGTCCTCGTCTTCATCTATGACTTTGCAATGACTATTAATTGCGATGTGGTTCCTGTTGAAAACAATATTGAACAGAGTGAATAAATGGGCTAAAATATTTAGTTTGCATTTTGTGAAACTATGAAAACCTAGATTTGCCTGCAGCGTTCAGCTGAATAGCATACCTATTTCACTTCTGGACATTTGATAACGAATTCACGTCGAGATTATTCTGATACCGAAATCCTGATAATGTCGTCCTCAAATTAATATATTATTAAATAATGAACAAACTCTTGCTGAGGGTAATTAATGAACGAGGGTTTCGGTATAAGATAAATTTAATTGGCTACGTGATAATGTTAGCACAAGAAAATTAAAACTCTACTAGATACGGTCCGGCCAAACTTTGCTTAACAATGAAGCTTGTCACTTAGGGGATCTTCTGAATAAAGATAGTTACTTACCAATAGTTCAAGTTTCATTATTTTGAAAACTTTAGTAAAGAATCTAAAAAATAAAATACTTTTTAAAACCTACTAATCATTGTCTAATAATAATAAGCTAAGAAAATTTAACTCGTAGGTATTTTGCAAAGTCGAGAAGCCTTTTTTCTAAAGACTTTTTACAATGCACAATAATTATTTTAAGAATTGCAGTAATTGCACTATAATACGCTACTAGAGTCTGTGCGAAAAGAGAACAGGCATAGAATTGGAGGGCGAGCCCGGCGAGCATTTCAATTAATTATGGTTTATGCCTAGGTCTTTGACCTAAAACCTCCAAAATTTAATGTAGAAGTTTACTGTTAGGGCATATTCTTCACACGACCAAGCGACAGTTAATTAAATACAAATGCGCGCCTTCAAATTCCATGCTTGTTCTCTTTTCGCACAGACTCTACTTTCGTCGATCTAACAACTTACTCGATAGTAGAAATAATTGGATAAACTACCATCACCTAGTAAGCGTCGTCACCACTGATTAGAGAAAGTCGCTGAGCTAGCTCCATTTACTCTTCTGTGGTCGTCACCTCGTCATACCACCGACGCCGCGGTGCCGCAAATGCTGCAATATGAGCAAGGAAAAAATATATTACAAACTATAATATATTAAACTATAATATACTAGCTAGCGTGTAGTGCGCGGGCTGCAAGCAGCCCGCGGTGGGTTTTTTTTTTAATGAAAAGTATCCCATATGTTTCTTCTGATTCTAAGCTACCTTCCCACTAATTTTCAGCCAAATCGGTTCAGCCCGCTTCTTGAGTTATAAATAGTGTAACTAACACGACTTTCTTTTATACAATGTGTAACAGAAAGGGTATTTATGTATCGTGAAATGTGTGAATCTACCCATGAAACTGAACGACTTTCCCTAAGGAACATAGGTCGAGATGAAAAAAAAAAATTGACTTCCCATACTAAATGCGCTATTAGCTGATGCATTTTGTATGGAAGGTCAAATTTTTATTTTTTTATTTTTTCGACCTATGTTCCTTAGGGAAAATTGTTCACTTTCAAGGGTAGATTCACACCTTTCTCGCTGCATAGGCATAGGTATACCCTTTCTGTTACACGTTGTATATACCGGGTGTAAGGGACAGCGTCCCGCAAACTGATAGGGGTTGCTCAGTCAACGATACTGAACAACTATAACCAGGTTTTTTTTTTCAGGAAATGAAAAAAAAAATTTGCTTTTCCATACAAATTGTCTGAACGAGCTGGTCATTTTGTATGAAAAAGCAAATTTTTTATTTCATTTCCTGAAAAAAAATCCTGGTGGTAGTTGTTCAGTTTCGTTGACTGAACAACCCCTATAAGTTTGCGGGACGCTGTCCCTTACACCCCGTATAGATTTAACTATAATATATTTAAAAAAATTACAAACTTACATTTCCAGGATTGTGATACAATCGCTGACTTGCCATTCATTTTATGGCTGTTTAAAACTCTGGCACTAAAGATGGTCTAGTCCTTCAACTCTACGACCTACAGAAGAACTAATTGGATAAATTACTATCATCTACCTCCGTCGACGGCGCGAACGCTGCAATATCGTGAGTGCGATCGCCGAGTTGTCAATTTGGCACATTTTGTAGCATGAGGACTTGAGGACCCTCCAGTCTAGGGCCCTCGGTGCGATGAGGCCTCGCAATCACGGCTTTTGTCGACGCCACAAAGAGAAAATGAATTATTGAAGGTCACTGAAAACATCTTCGTTACACTTGACAACAATTTATTTTTAACCGAATCGAAATAAATCAGAATATTTTTTGTCTCATATCGGTAGAACAAACACTATTCTCTTTTAATGGTTCAGATCTGTAAACATTAAATAAGGACCTACATAAATTGTACTTAGTAAGAGTGGTAAAGTAAAATAGAGCCTATATCACTGAGAAAGCGTAAGGAATTGTGATTCATTACCAATAGGCAAGGCCGCTAGGCAGCCGA
This sequence comes from Scrobipalpa atriplicella, assembly GCA_029255725.1. Taxonomy (NCBI): domain Eukaryota; kingdom Metazoa; phylum Arthropoda; class Insecta; order Lepidoptera; family Gelechiidae; genus Scrobipalpa; species Scrobipalpa atriplicella. Next base: position 21,926 of record JARACY010001783.1, read on the forward strand.
TTTATTTGCCGGATCTATTAATTTCGGCGTAGTGCCGGCGATGTGATGAAACCAGCGATCGGACCGCCACCTACCGCTAATTGTGTGGAACAATCATTAATTCCATGACCACTGGTCTGAATACGTAAGGAATTTCTTCTTTCTTACTACATTTTTTTTAGACTTCTATGGTGGAGTAATAAAAACAAAGAATGTACCAGCTTGTTTTTTACTAAAGCAAATTGTGCTTGGGTTTCTTACTTTATATCATTTTCGTAGACGTTTACGTGCCTACGCACTACGAGCTACAAATCGTAGCAAAAGTGCTACAAGGTTGCTACGGTCACGTTTCCAAGGTTGAATATCGAAAAAAATACAACTATACAAAGAAATAATACCTACAAACAAGAAAGTTGCGATATTCATCAATGCTTTAGACAAAATAATACTAATACAGGTAACCTAGACAGTATGGGCGAAGTTGAGTCGGACAAAGTGAGTAACGAAAAGACAAAGTTGTATCAGAAAAGTTCTTATATTCAGTGGACAGGGGTTAGTAGAGAGGCAGGAGGTATACAGGGTGTAAGAAGAACTTGGAGTTTATGTTTTTTACACATATACCTAAAAGTTATTTTTACACGATCATTGATTGCATGGCTTAATAGCATAATTCTGTGCTAAATGTAGTAAGTTCAAAAATTCAACAAAAAAAAACACGAAATAATGATGTTTAATCATGTTATTTCTAAATGCGTTTGGGTGATTCCTATGAACTTATTAAAAGGAAAGAATTTTAATGTTATATAGGTAGTTTGAGCCTAGATTGCGATAAATGAATGTGTACAGGAAAAACACAAAAAAATAACAACTTGTCAAAACTATTTTGAACTGATTTAATTTTTTTTTTTTAACAAAATAGAGCTTTTCTGATACAAGGTTCTACTCATTTTAACACCCTGTACAAAGGGCAGGGTGGGTACTAATGTGAGTTGTTGCCGTATATCTGCGTTTGGGAAACGTCCTCACTAACTTACAGTTACACCATGAGCGTGCAACGTGCTACTCGTTCGCGGCAAGTTTATACAATATATGTTTTGACGAGTGTGACCGAGGGGTAGTATCAATTTTATTGATGGAAATAGTTTAAAAATTGATAAAAAGTACCAAATAAACTTTTCTGATACAAGGGTCTTCTCATTCTAACACCCTGTACAAAGGGCAGGGTGGGTACTAATGTGAGTTGTTGCCGTATATCTGTGTTTGGGAAACGTCCTCACTAACTAACAGTTACACCATGAGTGTGCAACTTGCTACTTGGTCGCGGCAAGTTTATTCAAGATGTGTTTTTACGAGTGTAAACGAGGAGCAGTATACATTTTATTGATGGGAATAGTTTTAAATTGTTTAAATTAGATAAATGTAAGATGATCGCTGTGACTGGTGCTATTCCTAAAAAACCAAATAAAATGGCATCTTTCACAGATGGTCAGGTCACAGTGATTATCTTACAGTTTTTCGTGTACACTTGCTGCTGCATGCAGTCCAATTTAGAATTTGGTACCTTAAAGCATAAATCCAGGGAATGGGCAGTAGCGTTCCCTGTAATCCATCTGTCAGTCGTTGCAAACTAACTGTTGGATAAATAATTACAGTTATCATTTATATGTAGGTACAAACATTATAAAAAAGTTACTTTCACAGGATACTTCCAATTTTTATATCTTTCTTGCAATCGTGATACTCTCATAGCCTTGCGTTTATCGATAAGACCTCCTTTGAAACCAGTCTCATATTCTACATGAGAGAACCTAATATCTAGGCCACTAAGCTATCAAAGACTTGATCGATATACTTAGAGCAATCATATCATAATAATACAGATAGATACCTATATAAATAATTGTACCTACTTATAGTAAAGTTCCTTTGTGTATAAATCTGAAGCCATTACGTTCACTTGAACCTCTAAGGCCTCAGGATTAAGATAGGCCTATGAGTCCTGTCAGGGTTGTTTCAATATTGCATTGCATTAAATACCTAATACCTAGAGAAGTAGAGGAATATTAAATATAGAAGTCCCACGAACCGAACCTAAAGATTACAGAGCCAAATACTATGTTATTGAAAAACAAATTTAAAAAAAACACAACAAATGTAAATGAAGACACAACAAACATTTATTTTTGGATCAGCCTAAACTATAATAACAGGAGAAATCTTATAAAATTCATTGAAGTGCCAGAAACAATAGCGGAGAAACCAAAAATTGGCCTGATATAAAAACATATAGATAGACGAAGAAGTAACAGCGTAATTTCGAACGAATCTTCTATTATCCCCGGGAATGGATTCTGTCGGTGAATCTGGTTTAAATGGCGCTAATTTTCGTTGATGTAACTTGCCTTAGAGGACTTGGTTAAGCAATCATGAGGCTTCTTAAAGAAAAATAAACTTTTTCATTGATATACTAATATAGCGAGAAGTCTCGTGTAATTTCAGGAGCTTTTGATAAGTGTAATTAATTCATTATCTACTTACCTGAATGAATGAAACTTTGGTAATGAGATCACCGAAATAATGAGACAACTTTTAAGTAGCTATTTGTTGACATTAGACGCGACGCGAACCTTAATTGTATTTCTCATTGTGATAGAATTTATTTGATAATATGCATAGAACGTAACGTACCTAAGCATAAGTACTAATAGTGTCAATAACTTTCCAATCTTTACTTTCATCAAGATATCAATACTCTTCGAGCGCAAATTGTACCTACCAGTTTACTGCTGGACTAGACATAGGTCTTCCTAACAAGTGTAGACATTTTAGGAAACTCAACTTTTTGGGAACTCGACATTTTAGGAAGTCGACAAAATGGTCCTAAAGGAACTATTTTTACACAATGCCACAAAAGTTGGTTAAAGTAAGCATTTTTTTAAATCAATATTTGTGGACCTAAGTAGTGTCTGATATGGACCAATCTGGGGGTAGAAGGCAGTAATCAAGTTGCATACTATCAACAAACTAGCTAGCTGATGATATAGTGACTAGTGACGACCCAATCACTATCCGTCAGGTCGCAACCGTCGCAATCAGAAGCGCATTCAGCCTATATTGAGCACAGCCTATACTAAACACGACTCTACATTTATTATTGGAAGTAGTAAATCTAGTAAGTGGTAAACACTATACATTACTATCAAAGTAGTCAAATTAGGAGCTCGAAAAAAAATAACGAACGTAGGAAAATAGCAAGTCGTCATTTAGAAAAAATATACTACTTATAAATAGTCAATCGACAATCATGTCATACTTTGATTTTTGTTGTTATTATTGATTGCGACCAAACATTTTCCTTGACCTTTAATCTCAGGTCAGAGTTTACTTTTCCTTCATAAGTCCTCAAATTTTTATGACAGTTACTTGTGTTTTTTTAAGTGACAAATATTCATTTTATTCGTGTACATTCGACGCAAACTACTTATACAAACTACTTACTTAAATCCAGTGCTTAAATCACAGTAAAATTGTGTATGTTCACTTGCAATATCCGTTTATTTGCATTGGTCCTCTGCAAACGTCTCGTGTGGAAAATTCTCGAAGAAGTAGGTAGTAAACACAGACTTAGATTATTAGACCACGCAACCTCTATATGGAAGGAAGCGTGTACCTTTTTTTGTAACAACTAACAACTTTGAAAAGCGCAACAAAGAAGAGGCATATATTAATACCCTGCAATGAGTAAATGCAGGCTGAAGATGATGGATGATGATGATTGTAAAGAAGCATTTCTTATCATACTTTCATGATATCAATTTTTTGGTACATTTACAGTATTTTTACTCAATATTGCACTAAGTAACTACTTTAGCCGGACTCAAACTCCTATAGTCGTTACATCACTTTGAGGAATCTATTCCAAACTAGCTCTGTGTTGGTAAACATATGGATAAGTCTGGAAGCAGTTATAAATGGATCGGTTTCGTTGTCGCCTCTGCGCTGGCAAACCCAAACCGTGATCGTCGGATTCATTCAAACATTTGACTCTGACAAACTGTTGCTACCTACCTCTGCTTTTTTCTTAAAGAACAAATATTTTATTCTTAGTTTTCCCGCAATAAAATTGGTCACCGTGGCAGTGACGACAGTAAAAAATTTGTTCATGACATTTTTTTTCTTTGTATGTATAGTATACTTCCATGCTGGACTAGGAGTGATAGAAAAACGTAGAATGTGCCAGCTGCATCTCCTCCCGGGCATGCTGTAAAAACCAGCTAAGGGATTTGAGGGTTTCAGTGTATTGCAACTTAGGCGATGGGCTGACAACCCATCACTATAGCAATATACATAATCATCTTTAATAACCCTCAATACTTGTCAGACTTGGCGGAACCTTTGGGTCGTTTTTGCTCTGCCTACCCCATTAGGGATAAAGGCGTGATTTTATGTATGTTTGTATGTATGTATGTATAGTATAAGATAAGTAGTATTATAATACGTAACGCAGAAGCAACATAATTTTACGATTTTTATAAATTATAGACAAGACACCCAAAGTCATTTTTATAAACACCCAAGTACAAGCAATGGCTGACTTTTGAATCTATTTTATTTTTCATGCATAAGATAGTTTTAGATTTTTATTTTTAACGGGATTATTACCGCGATTATATTTATTGTTACCTCGATATTTCAAAATAATAATCTAAATTGTAATGAACAACCGCGAAAGTCTCAAAATTTATAAGATTAGTTTTTATTCTATAAACTCTCAATCTCGAGATCCACATAATTTTATGCAAGATATATTCTAAGTCAATTTTCTATGACGTATATAACTTTTATTTTATTTGTATTTGTTTTTTTTATTATTTGAAATGCTTTTAAGCTCAACTTTACGTGGTGAACCTGATATCTATCAGAAACAAATTTACCTTCCAACTCACGATTCATATATTCAGCTAGGCAGTAGGTAGTAGGTACGCAGTAGTGTGGCCATTAAGGAACCCTTTTTACCATAAAGTGGAACAAAACAACCCCGCGGGCGTGATGCCAGGTATCGTTCTCTAGAGAATAAATGACTCCAGGTCGCTCCGCGGTTTAGCATTCAGACAATTACTTCGGAATCAACTCCCATCTTTATGCTGCCAAGAATGGAATAAGTTGGAATTCCAATATCCGATCAATAAGATACTCGAACATGCAGAAAACAACTCGATTTCTTCTTAAATATTCTATATCGCATTAAAATGAAACGAATTCAGCATATCAAAGTATTTTTAGACCAACAAAGGCATTCCACATTTTTAATATCGCACAATCCTTCACAGGCTTTTAGAAGTGGACGCAAAAGGAGCGATCTACTTGACGACTAAAAATGGAACGTTTCCAATAACGCTGACATCCTTGAGGACCGGGGAGGGCGGCGACGGGGAGCGGGAGCTGCAGAACTCTTCAACTTCAAACATTCTGCCTGCAACCGCGGGAAATATTTCTGTAAACTTGGAGTTGGAACAATCTCGGGATTCCCGAGAATACTCCGCGGAGTACTGGGGCCGGACGGACGAGCTGCTGCTCTCAGACTACATTAACGACACGCTGGACGCCGCCGCCGCGAGGAGCGTGTGGAAGCGGGACTACAAGCGGAGCATTAACGATGCAGTCTCCAAGAACATCACGCTGGTGCTGGAAAATTTGCTGAAAAACTATGAAAACTCACAGTTGCCTACACATGGTAAAGGTGTGTATTTTTAGTGCTTTAAAACAATTTTTTGTAGGTGTTGTTTGTTTCAAAACATTATTCTTTACTTTTAAAATATATGAGATAAAAATGCAATATTTGTTTCAGGATACCCAACAGTGGTGCAAACGAACATTCTTATACGAAGTATGGGACCAATTTCCGAGCTAGACATGGTATATAAAATATTTTTTATTGTAAAAAATTAAAAGAATAGTAAAAATTGAGTAGAACATTATATTCCTCTATGGTAGTACCGTAGTATAAATGATGGCACAGTATCGCACGACTTTTAAATATCACTGGATTACTTTTAAAAACATTTGTGTGACAACAACATTGAACTAGACAGTATGGGCGAAATTTAATCATCTAATTAAATGTTTACCTTGTTCTCCTTAATGAGACAAAATTGATACTTAATTTTTCTATCAAATTTTTATTTTCAAATTAATTTTGAAGTGAACAAAGAATTAAGAAGTACTTATTTTGTTGTCAGGATTACTCAATGGATTGCTACTTCAGACAATACTGGAGGGACGCGAGGCTTTCCTTCATGGGCCCCATACAGTCACTGTCACTCTCCATCAAGATGCTGGAGAGAATCTGGAGACCAGACACCTACTTCTACAATGGGAAGCATTCATACGTCCACACCATTACTGTTCCGAACAAGCTTCTGAGGATCAGTCGCCATGGGGACATCTTGTACTCGATGCGGTACGTATTTGGTCCTTACATATGAAATTGCCAATAATATATCAATACTGGCAACTATGAAAGAACAGCAATTTCATGTCCAATGTTAGCATGGAGTTATACTGGGTGTAAAAAAAATAGTTGACCCAACTTTAGGGTGTGATCCTATCCATGAAACTGAACAACTTTCCCTGAGAAACATGGGTCGAAATATGAAAAATGACTGCAGTCGCTCAAACCATTTTTCCCACTTTTACCTCAAAAAGAGCACATTTCCCGCCTAAATTCAGTGAGGAAATAGTACATTGTTTAACGAGGAGAGAACATGACCGATTCCCACGAGGGTGTAGTTTGAGGCCCGAAGCGCAGCTGAGGGCCTCAATACACACGAGTTGGGAATCGCATTTTCTTCCGAGTTATACATAGTGCTTTATACTACACCTATGAGGAAAATATAATCAAAAATCCTTGTAAGATAAAGAATGATATCACTTACATGAGAAGATAACTTAAGAACATTTGAAGTGTCATCATCCATGCGAACAGAACACAAACAAACAAAACACATATTAATACAGTTACACATTACATCGAAAACACTAAACACTTAATTTACATTAAATAAGTCATATAAATCAAAGAACGAAAAAGAATTCGCGCGGACATGTTGATTTTGCCATATTTTTTACTTAAAAATATGAAAGAGACAAATGAAGCAAAGCACATACTGCCAAAAAATGTAAGTGGCCAGTATCATTTTGTGGGCTTCGACATACAAACTTTTTGTTTTTTGGCATTCGCCTGTTTCTAGTTTTGAATTATGAATTTAAAAAAAAAAATAGGAGGGGAGAAAATACTTTCTCCCCTAGGGGAGAAAGTAAATCCCATATATTTTTGCCGCCCGCATATTCGTTCGCTTGGATTTACGTACTTTCTTTCCTTTTTTTAAGTAAGAACTAATATACTTTCCGAATAGGTGTAGTATAAAGGCCATTTTATTCTTAAGAGAGACCAAGTAGCTTTTTAATTTTATTAAATGAGGCAAAGGTATGTCATTTTTTGACACAACTTTAACTGGTATCCAAATTCAAAACTTTGTTTTTTTCTTTTTTTTATTTGGTCTCTTGGGGGTGCGTTCTGAAAATTGATGCAACCTAAAATTTTATTTTGTCGACTATTTTGTTACGTTTTACTGTCTTGTAAAGTATTAAATTTTAATGTTTAAATATATTATTATTGTTGTAATTAATTTGATTTGTATTAAAAAGATAAAATTAATAACATTACATGCTAATTTTAGAATAATTTTACGTCTGCTTAATTTATTTTTTAAGTGTTGTTGCAATTTCCGAACGCAACTTTTCCAATAAAAAAGTAATAATGGCATTTTCTCCTAATTTCACACCTCAATATTTTCTCACTGAAAGTGGGAAAAGTTGTATGTATCACACGAGAGCGAATTCATTTACATCTCGTGCTTTGAATCCTTCGGTGAGCTCAGGATACTATTTTTTAATCATTCTTTTTTTAATCATTCAATTTTAGTATCCTTCGCTACCTCAGGATTCAAAATCAGCACTCGCAGTAAAAACGAACTTCCCTCTCTTGTAAAGTATATTAGTTCTTACTTGAAAAAAGGGAAGAAAGTACGTAAATCCAAGCGAACGAATATGCGGGCGGCAAAAATTATGGGATTTACTTTCTCCCCTAGGGTAGAAAGTATTTTCTCCCCTCCTTTATTTTTTTTAAAATTCATAATTCAAAACTAGAAACAGGCGGATGCCAAAACACAAAAAGTTTGTATCTCGAAGCCTACAAAATGATACTGGCCACTTACATTTTTTGGCAGTATGTGCTTAGCTTCATTTGTCTTTTTTATATTTTTAAGTAAAAAATATGGTAAAATCAACATGTCCGCGCGAATTCTTTTTCGTTCTTTGATTTATTTGACTTATTCAATGTAAATAAGGTTTTTAGTGTTTTCGATGTAATGTGTAATTGTATTAATAATGTGTTTTGTTTGTTTGTGTTCTGTTCGAATGGATGATGACACTTCAAATGTCTTAAAAATATCTTCTCATGTAAGTGATATCATTCTTTATTTTACAAGGATTTTTAATTATATTTTCCTCATAGGTGTAGTATAAAGCACTATGTATAACTCGGAAGAAAATGCGATTCCCAACTCGTGTGTATTGAGGCCCTTAGCTACGCTTCGGGCCTCAAACTACACCCTCGTGGGAATCGGTCATGTTCTCCACTCGTTAAACAATGTACTATTAATCCAGCTGATATTTTAAACAAATTGTTGATCATAATAACCATAAGACCCACAATCGGGCCGTCAATGTTTCACGAGAAGAGCTCATTAATCCCATAGTGGCGACTGGCGAACAAACAGTGCCGGAATGGGCGTTTTTCCACTAGACGGCACGTCCACGGCAACGACCTCCACATCCTCGACAGTCTCGTGGAAGAGATAATGTACGAAAATCAATGAAATTATATGACACTGTTTTCCACTTCACGACACGGCAACGTCATAGTAACGTCACGGTAACGGCACGGCATTGATTCCCAGCGGTATCGTCGCCGGCCTGCCAAACTGCTTGTGTTTTGTATTTGTACGAAGCATGCGCGTGTGTGTGTGCGCTCAGATTGGAACTAGGTGGACGTTATCGTCGATATTACCGTCCTAGTGGAAAAACAGAGCCACCGGTATCGTGTCGGTATTCTTATCATGCCGTTGCCGTGCCGTCTAGGGGAAAAACAGCCAATGGCTGGAGCCCACCGTTTTAATTGGCATGAAAAATATGCGCTCGGATTACCAGACCGCTTACTCATTGGCGGAAAATTGCCACGGCTATTGTTTATCAAAAACCGTATTCATCAAAAAGTAATGTATTTATTTTAAGAGATTCACACATTATAAAAATATTTGCGCCAAAATATTTTATCAGCTTGAACAATAATTTAATCTTCAAAGATTATTTCAAAGTAGCGTTTTGGCTTGGGCATAAAATATTTTCGACTTTTGAATAATTTAACAGTAAAAAATTATTTTAAAATCTAGTAACTAGTTTATGAGGTGACCATATACCTACCTAGTTATTTAAATTATTAAAACCAAAACCCAAAAACATGTAACAATAGAATTTTAATATTTTATAAGCAAGGGACTGACAGTTTAAAAACAAAAGCACTTAAATCGCTCCGAGCTACCTCGTGGGATTGAATTGAACTGAAAAATCGTGACGATTTCCATCGGCGGCTCAGTTGCTAAGCCAGGAGAAGGAGCCCTCAATTGATAGTAAATCCGTTTATTTGGATTGGCGCTTTCGCTCCGTGGCCTGCGACTGTGAGCTTCGAACGATGTACACAAGGCAAAGTAATACGCTTGCATTTTTACCAGCGCATGGCGCTGTAAAACTTGTACAGTTTCGTTTCACTACTAAGTACTTTGATAATTCATTGATTGTAATTATTCCAATTAGATAGTCTCTTAATCTCGCAGAGAAACTCATTATACTGCTAGCCAACACGTGGTTTAAAAAGGTAGAGAGTACTCGTAGAGTTGTTAAAATTATGAAGGTAAAATAATTAGGAAGGTATATTCAAAATCGGATTATTCGTTTTAGAGCTCATTTATTATTTTAGTATTTAACAACACTAAAAATAATTATAAGCATGGATTAACATAATATACTACGTAGGTAAGCTATGGCGACTAGAGCAAAGAGTGGGCCATTTTGCGTTGCTGTCTGTACCTATAACAGCATGGCGAGGTATGGCGTATTAAACCCCAATTGGGCCATTTGGCTAATCCCTCAGCCCATGTCGAGAGATAAAATGAATGTTTTGATTCGGTATGACTCGTATTGTTTTCGTAAACTGATTGGACCATCATCACTTATTGTAGGGCAAGTAACCTGTGTTCTATTTTATTACGCGGATTATTATATTTGCAAAGCCTATCATGAAAAACTGCAGAACATTTTCGCGGTTTTTTTTTGTAAATTCCTGAAGTCACTAACTTTCTAACGGAGTATACATGGCCCGTGCTGAACTTTCCTTTTTGGTACGACACTAGTAGCAATGGCGTTTTGTGCTCATTATTGTCAACAACTAACTTTGTATTTTGTTTTTTAGGTTAACTATAAAGGCGAAATGTCCGATGGAGCTTCGAAACTTCCCTATGGACCGTCAGTCGTGCCCTCTTATACTCGGGAGCTGTAAGTACTCAATTTTATTTCACTCGTTCATTACATTTTCATTCCCGCACCCAACCTTTCATAAAAATACAGTTAGATAGGTATCTCCATGTTTCCCGTATAAAAATGTATGAGGCTGAGGTGCGAAGAAATAAAATACTTTCATATTTCTTGCAAGCCGCGAAGGGTAGATTATTTGCATAAAATTACTTTGAATCGGGCTAACATTTTCATAAAGAATTTTACACAGGATAATCACAGAGACGCAGTTTTTCTTGGTGCAAAATGCTTCTTGTTACAAGCAAAGACCAGGTAATAGATGTTCTATAAACTGGTAGATATGGACGTAAAGAAACTTGGGGAATAAGATCTATATTTTGCATTTCTCCACCATATTGAAAATTGGTACCGATATAGCTTGAAGTCGATATATCATGCAAACTTTATTCATAGGAAATGAAATTATGTTCCAACTTGGCCTGCAGGAACACAAATTAAATATGCCGTGCATGTATGTCGATGATATTGCAATCTTGTTAACTAACGGATATGAGTCCTTGTACATAGTAAAAGGTATAGGAGCCCTATTTGGTATCAACTTCCTTGGCTTATCGTAAAGTACACAACTACTATTACCTATTCCGCTATATTGATACTTATTTATTAAAAAACCAATAAATAACTACACTTTTCATAAAACTAAGTACGAATAGCCGCAGCCGACAAGCCTTCGACAGGTATAATAGTTTTATCTCGCGACTACCGCTCGGCCTTACTTGTGGACCTTAATTACACTTGTATATTGCAGTTATATTGAACGGGTTCCTGTTCAGTAATAGCCTTTTTTTTCCAGATGCTTACTCTAACCAGCAGCTGGTGTACCAGTGGCAGAACTCCGAGAGCGTGAACTTCGTGCCCGGCATGACGCTGTCGCAGTTCGACCTCATCAGCTTCCCCTATAGGAACTTCACATTCACCAGACGAGAGGGTATAATCCTTTAAACACATCTGATTACCAATATAGACACTTTAAAATAATGGTGGGAATATGAAACTAAACAAAATTACCCAAATGTACCTATATTTCGATATCGTAAAAACTAACAGCTCTATCAGTACTTAGTTGAACTGCATCACAATCACCACAATAAAAAAAAGTTAATTTAAATCGCACAGATACAAAAACTACGTAACGTTGTAAGAACTAAGAGTAGGTAATTCGATTTTACGATTGAGCATCATTAAAAAAAAGTTAATTGTGTACTTGTATCGGTATGAATGAACCACTTGCTTGTAAAAGCAAAAGTATTGAAAAAACATAAGTAGGTGCTTAGATTCGAGAAAATATTCAAGTAGATAGCAATATCAAAGATATCGGTTTCACGAAGTACGGGAGAAATCTTATCTTGCGTTCGAAGTTTGCTCCAAATACCTAATGTTGTTGGTAGGTAAAGTAAGAAGTGAGCTCTACTTTCATTGGTTTTTTTATACAGGGTGTAAGTGACAGCGTACCAGAAACTTATAGGGGTTGTTTAGTCAACGAAACTGAACAATTTTCACCAGGACTTTTTTTTCAGGTTTTCTTTTTGCTTTTCCATACAGATTGTCTGATCGAGGGTCAACGAAACTGAACAATTTTCACCAGGACTTTTTTTTTTCAGGTTTTCTTTTTGCTTTTCCATACAGATTGTCTGATCGAGGTTGACATTTTGTATGGGAAAGTATTTTTTTTATTTCCTAGGGAAAGTTGTTCAGTTTCGTTGACTCAGTTTGCGTTCAGCTGTCCCTTACACCCCGTATAAACGGTATACCTACTAAACTTTTTGTCAGACGTGTTTTGTTCGGGAAAATTGTGCAGTAATATCGGGTCCTTACAGGAAATTGTTTCCGGACAATAAGCGCCACATATTTGTTCGCATGGCTCATACCGAGTGAGCTTTATTTGTGCGTGATAAACAAAGTTTCTCGCCCTATTGATTTCCGAAATAAGCAGTGCACATACATACAGATATATGTAAAACCATCTTATGGAGTAGCAGAGCATCGACGGTTTAATAAAAGAAAGAAGAGAAAACTTAAGAATGTTTATTACGCTTGTTCAAAAATATTTCGTTCTCTACCTCAGAGTTGTCTACCTATTTTTATTATGCAAATTTCGGGGATGTAATTGGTTCTAGAAACCCTGAGTCTTACCTAACAAAAGAAACAATCAGTACTACGGAGCCGCTGACAGAAGGTAATGGACTGTGCTGAAATGTTTTAACTTTTGGAATACTGATAAAGAAAAAATACTGACTGATGACAGAATCAGAAACCCTTAAAATTTTGTGTGCGATGTGTATTAAACACACGAGTCGGAAAATTCCTCTCTGGAAGTATTTAGGATCTGTATCTGTAGGTCAAGTTCAGAACTTCGGACAGTTGGCGTCCGAACCAACTTGGAAACTCGTGCAAGCGTAGACATCTGCAAGCGGCTTACGAGCTGAAGCACGGTTCAGGCCAACAGTCCTGAAACTACATTTTTCATTCAAATATTGTAGAGTCTGAGATGTAGGAAAAGACACCTTACAGACACGATAGTTTGCGAGTCTACAATACAATCGAGAATGAAAAAAATTAGATGCTTACATAAAAAAAATTGTTTCTGAAGTCAGCAGTTTTAGCGACTTTTTAAAATTCGAACAGAAATAGGAGAAATAGTAGGAAACCATAATTGTTATCAATTCGTTGAAAATAGTTGGTGCCTTGCCGTCTGTATATATAGAAGAAAGTTCGCCACGGGCTTCGTCAAGTAGTTCAGTGAGATAATAAAATATTCTAAGGAAACTTGAAAAATGTGTTAACGCCATCAATATCGGGATAGTGAGCGAAAAAGCCCTCGACCGAGCCACGGCGCTTAAATCGTAACTCTACTAACACAGAAAATGCGGTTTGTTCTCATTAAAATAGCCAAAAATCTAAAATTTATAGAATTCATTATTGTCTGCAAACAATAGACTTTTACAGACCTGATTTTTCCTATCGCGTTTTTTTCTTTTCATCACTGATATTGATATCTCTTTATCATCTACTAGTGAATATCGTCAACCTACCAATTCAAAAATATGAGAACCGGGGCGGTAGTCAGAATGGCGAATTTAATCCTTACTTTCTTTTTAACACGTTATAGTGGACATCAAATTCAATATCAATACGTAATAAATATTGAAAAGATCCGGCTCATCAGTAAATGCTTTACTATTCTTTTGTATTTCCTTGATCCGTTAAATTTAAGCACTCCAAACTTTCATTAGCATATTTTCTCACATAAAATAAAATAAAAATAGGAAGTTACAATGCGTAATTTACTTCGTATTAATTCTTCTATTGTTCTTAACCATTCTTAAACCATCCAAACCACATTCCGTGTACTAGCAAACACGTTGCCCTCATAACAGCTTTCAACTCCACTAATCAGGGGCGCGAGGTGGAGGCGGTTTTTACTTTATCCGCTTACCGCCTAATGTGGTTCCGTGCACTTGGCCTCAGCGATGGAAAATAAAAAACTGATTATGATTTGGAGCTACGAAAACAAGGTTGGTGGCAGAAAGCTGCTAAAGAGGCTATACTTGTTAAGCTTCATAACATCAGGCACATTAAGTAACATGGCTACAATAATAAAATCTAAAATATTCATTATTTAATTTAGCACTAACACTGGTTAAAATAAGAAGAACTAGAAATGTAACTGTAAAAATCGTGGATGTATCGAACATTCTATTTTATCGGGCTTCGTACCTATAAAAATAGCAGTTTTTTTTAATAATCTTTAAAATTCTGTATACTAAGTAAAATGCCAAAGATGCTACTTTAAAATGTATCCAGTCCTAGTATCACGTGTTTGTCGTTTGCATATTAGGTTATTCTGAAATAGTCGAAGTGCTTTTCTGTGCAAATAATGAAGAGTTTTGTTTTTTCGCCTTGCTTGAAGCAAACGCGAAATAATGTCTAGCGGAACGCGCAGCCTCTGACACGAATCGGCTTTTACGCTTCGCAGCATTCACATTTGCTCCGATGGAACCGTACATGATTGGAGCTGCAAATGGTCACTGATTTTCCTTTTTCGATAAACAACACGGTGTTTTATTTTTATAAACTTCTTTCAGCGCGGTTCGGGTACTTACTGGCTGGTTTTCTTACTTTTACTTAAGATGCATCACGCACGTTATTTTAGCGAATGTCCTATATACAAAACTACTTATGTACTTACATAGTTAGTATTGGTCTCAGCTAAGCCTCACAATACGGAGATTGTTGGGTTACATTACAGGCAGATCACCTGATTTTCCGATCAGACATGAACATGTCACATTTTTACTACACATGTTTTATTTTTCAGGAGATTTCTCGGTGCTGCAAGTATCATTCAACCTGCAACGACATACGGGCTACTTCCTGATCCAAGTTTATGTGCCCTGCATCCTGATTGTCGTCCTGTCCTGGGTTTCCTTCTGGATACATCGAGAGGTAAGTTAAGTACCTATTTATTAACAGAAAAATGTTGTTTGTGTGTGATATGATAATGATAAATAACAAACGACTTTCATAACGTAGATCGAACTATGGAAAACAATTTCCCTCTTTCTTATTTTCGACGGTTGTCTGGAAAAAATTGCTACCTCAGCAATAAGGCCGCCTGCATTGGTACTTATTAATGCTTCAGCACATGCAAATTATTTTTGGTGTATCTGGTAAACTTCCGATAACCTGATTGAATCAGTATAATATTTACAACTGAAAGACGTACCTTTCAGGCGACTTCAGACCGCGTAGGTCTTGGCATAACGACTGTGCTGACCCTATCCACCATAAGTCTGGACTCCCGCACTGACCTGCCAAAGGTCCGCTATGCCACGGCCCTCGACTGGTTCCTGCTGATGAGCTTCTTCTACTGCATCGCTACACTCCTCGAGTTCGCTGGAGTACATTACTTCACCAAGGTAAAATTTTGGGTGGGGTGGGAGTTGGACTCATAATTAAATCATAACTTTCTTATTTTTTTATTGTTAACTAGCTTTTTGCAGAACTACAGTTTTATCGTGGATATAAATTAATGTAATGCGGTTCTTTTTCTTATCGAGTGGGATTTCGAGTCGAACAACTACCCGATGAACCCTGA
The DNA here is from genome assembly GCA_029255725.1 of Scrobipalpa atriplicella. Taxonomy (NCBI): domain Eukaryota; kingdom Metazoa; phylum Arthropoda; class Insecta; order Lepidoptera; family Gelechiidae; genus Scrobipalpa; species Scrobipalpa atriplicella. Next base: position 37,713 of record JARACY010001783.1, read on the forward strand.
TGTCAGAGTTTCAAACCGCCTAGTAACACAGCTATGTCAGCTATTCTGACATAGTTTTGACCACTATCAAAGACAGCGACTTGGACCAATGTCTTAATGTCCCCTCCGATCCTCTTTTCTTTTCTGACGATCTAGTAATTCAACCTGCAATGTCCTGACAAAACTGGGGAAAATCTCACAATTATAATAAAATGTAGCCAGTGTTACTCCTGTCCTGGTTAATGACGAGGTGCGTTGCATATAGCTAATCTACTGATTACAGGTTGGCTCCGGCGAGATAGTCATAGACGACTCTGAATGGGAAGAGCTAATTGAAGAGGTCGGCGGCGATGCGTTCGCGGCTCGGCAGCTCGCTGTGCGCAGGCGCAGCTCAGCCAGATCTGCCGCCAATTATGTATGTATTCTTTGGAAATCCTCGCCTCCTACCACCCATGGGCTTGCTGTATTTTTAGGGCATTTGCCACACTCGCCTTCGCCACGCTTGGAAGATGGATTAACGAGCACAGCACAATGCAAGTTGACAGAATACCATTGCCAATTTCGCTGGATGTATATCAAGTGTGGATGTGTAGAGCTATTCGTTAGTTTTTAAGAAATTATTTTTACCGTACAAAAATTACGTTTTAGTATGACGAAACATATGGGCACGATTTACAGTGACTTTCTCTACGATCCCAAATTAATATTCTGTCGACGATTCGTTCGATACATAAACATAAATAACGCTTTCAGAGCTTCTCACTCGCAGTCCAAGACTACTCCGGTGACGAGATGCCTCGCCGCAGCCCGGACCCTTCAGGAGGCGCAGTCAGGCTGACGATGGAGAGAACCACGCAGACCGAGCGCAGGGTGCCTCGTTGGAGGCAGCTGCTTTACTGCCTGGCTGGAGACGACAACTACCGCAGGCAGAGGCAGTTGGAAGCAGGTAACTTAGGCAAAATTCATCATCACATGGATCAGAAAGAGGACGGGCATCGTAGCGAGCTTTGGTGGAGGGACGATAAAAGGCTAGGACCCTTCAGGAGGCACACAGACACAATCAGGCAGACGATGGAGAGAACCACGCAGACATAGCGCAGGGTGCCTCGTTGGAGGCAGCTGCTTTACCTACTGCCTGGCTGGAGATGACAAATACCGCAGGCAGAGTCAGTTGGAAGAAGGTAACTAAGGCAACATTCATCACAAAATGTCATCATCTGATATAGAAAAGACCATCTCGTAGACCGTTAATTTTTTTGAAGAGGCCTTTTGATCAACTCCAATGTTTCCATCATTTCAGGGAGACATGGCCACATCAACAGCGTGTCGTTCATCGACAGGGCTGCCCGCGTGCTGTTTCCGGCTTCGTTCGCGCTCCTCAACCTTTTCTACTGGCTCGTCTACGCGTTCTCCAACGACGACTTCGCTTGGAGCGACAACCCTATCAACACCTTGTCACACTGAACACGTTTTTAAACCACTTGACACTGGCTGAATTGTTTGTCTGTACAAGCTGTAAAATTTTAAAGAAACCCTTGGCTTGAGGAAATCTAAGTGCCCGCAGACACCCAGTAAAAAGTGTATGTGTAAAACTGTATGAAAGCTTTCCCTTCTCAATCTCAACCACAGTAATGCTTCCTACATCATACAACAGAGCAAACATTAAAAAAGAATCGTTTTAAACATTATAATAATTTAAAGAATGTGTATTTCAAACAGGGTAGTTTTGAATGTTTAGTTTTGTTTTGAAGCAAATACTTATAATAATATTTATGAATTATACTAGAGCATTCGTTCGCGAGCAGCCTTGGCTCTCTATGTAATACCTAAGCATATGACGTCTATAGACAATCAATGCGCAGACATGTTGAGTTGCTCGCGAACGAATGCTCGCGTATGGGGACCGCGAGACGTCCTATGAAATACAACAAAAAACATGGACCAGCACATGACCAGCAAACTTAGAACCAGCCTTTATAATTCAAAAATATTGTAGGTAACTAGATTATAAATGTAGACATAGTACATGTCGTGTTTAATGGTCTTATTAAAAAAATTAAAACCACATTTCGTTGAATAAATCATAGATATATTTCCCAAAATAAAAACAAAGTATACAGCGTGGACAAATAAAGACGTATCATACAAATATAATATTATTGTTCATTAGTCATTATTATTACAATAATTTATGAAGTACAGGAAGAAATACCGTTATCGAACATTCACTTAAAGTTAGAACACTTTCAACCGGTTGTTCAGAATAGTCAAAAATTGAGATCAAAAGCTGTTTTTTATAATTTTAAATATTTTCTACTTGTTTTCTATAATGGTATTTTACATGGTTCCAATTCGACTTCGGACAATCTTATAAAACAGTCTTGCCATCGTATCATGACCACTGAGCACATGCAATTATTCGAACAAAAGTGACTGAAATCGACTGGTCTTTCGATAATTTAATTGAAGTTTTCCGAATGGTCCCTCGGTCCAATTTACACATTTTTTTGCCTCGTTAAGCTCATTATCACCTCGTGGACTTTACCTTTTCTCATGCAGTTCTTTTTCCCCCATAAAAGCCTTTTCCTAATATAAAAAATTGCATTTGCTTAATCGTAAAGATAAGTCGATTTCATCATCAACCATGTCATAGCATAGTTCAGTGTTTACATAGTTTTAAATGGAATCAGGAGAAACTTAAATACATAGGCCTGAAAACTGAATAGAAATTGAATTTAATTTGTTTTATTTACAAATTATCAAAAGAAACGGTTTACCTACTAAAAGCTGCCAAGCTATGATTCCGAACAGTTTCCCAACTGTTTGAGCACTCTGTGTTAACTTGTTACACTAGTATTTCCAACTCGGTGCTAGAAAAAACTACGTCAAAGTTTCATGTCTTTTTATTCAAAAACACATTTCAAAAATAAATTATACGTGTTGGCAAATTAGTTAAATTACTAAATCTACTATTTCAATATGTTGTTATATCTAATAGCTAAAACTTATTTTAGAAACAAGATTTTCGATTAAAAGACATGAAACTTTGACGTAGTTTTTACTAGCACCGAGTTGGAAATGCTATAGGTATACATTGGGTATATATCTTTTTAAGAGTTTCCAAGCCTTTTAAAAACTGTTCATATTCTACTAGTGCGAAAAAGCTGTCGTGCACATAGGGATGTCTATTAATATTAAATATTTTTACATATTCATGTTATTTTAATTACATACGTCAATAAATACGAGGAAAATTTCTAATGAACAATTGTATTTATTTTCGTCTAGTTAAATTTATCACAAATTATGTTTTCTTATCGATTTAATCCAGTACATTTATTCAATTAGTAGTTTTTTTATAAATACGATTTCTATTTTATTTTTTTAAGTCAAGGAGGTAAAATTGAAAGAGAGCTAAATTACGCTTATATATTCCAGTTTTGGTCCAGCTAATTCGGTATACGCACTTTCAAAAATACAAATAATTGATATATTATGATCACTGATATCTTGTGATCACCTATTAATTTTATATGTCATCTAAATTATTAGAAACTTAAGTACAATTTCTTCAAAACATTTCACCCACAAAGTAGATTTGTTACAGTGCGTATACCTCGTTTACAAATACAAATTCACAATTTCTCTAAGGAATGCCAATCGTCAAACAATCGTCAATAGTATTGTAAATAGGAGATAGACGATTCAAAGGCATTTAAAATACGAGTGGAATGTATAGTTAAGGCTTTTATCATAAGTTTGAAGTTAGAAGGAATTCGTACAAAATACAGATCGTTCATTTTTGTCATAGCAGTAAAAGGTTTATTTACATAACTATTTATTCATTTATTATTTTTTCTATTAGTTTTTTTTTTTTTATTAAAAGGAGGAAGAAGTATTAAAATGTTTACTGTGACAAATGGGCGACAAATTCTTACTGTTAAGCACTAATGTAATAAATTATAATTTTAACTCCCATTGGCTTAGAGAAAGTTAAAACTTAGACAGTAATTTAAAAATTAATTACTGAGCTGCCAGCCTCGTTAGTTTGAGTTTGACGTCATAAGAGACCTACATTTTATTGAGGAAAGTAGTTTATAAAAAAATCTTCACAATACTTTTATCAGACAATTCGCAATAACTTGTAAATCACACCCTTAAATATAGATATTGATTTGAATCTGTTCAGATTTTCATAATTTAAAATACAATATAAATAACACATCCATAATAAAGAAAATATATTAACTATAATAATTTCATTTCATTCATTCATAGTCATAATAGAATAATCTCGATCATTTCGAAAACATTTCGATTTGTGCCAACTCTGCAGGTTGTGCTATAAGGGCCCACACAGGATAATTATACTTAAAAACTAAGTTATAACCGTAAAAAATATTATTTACATAAAATTGTGGCTTTAACAATTAAATCAGAAGAATATAAAAAAGGGCTCCACAGCAAAACCTATGTCAAATAAGTAAAAGATTTAACGCAAAAACATGCGCGACTTATAATTGAATCATCTACTTCCCTACTACGAAATATTAGTACCAATTTATGTCGTTTAAATATTCATTTTTCCTTAAAACTATCCCAAACATTATAACCACAATTGGGTAAATAGTTGCATTTTTTACTTACAAAATATATTTATTTTAATAATAGTAAATTTATGAAGGTATGTATAATTGAATATACTTACAATTTGTATATAATCCTGGACGGTCCAATACAATTTTCATTAATTTAGGAATATTCATAATATTTAGACTTATACAAAAATTTGCGCTAAAAATTGGACCGCCCCTTATCGAAGTAAAATGCAGACTAGATCACTGGTCACAGATTATAAGTAGGCAAGGAGATTTAGCACAATGTATATTACCCAACTCCTAACAATCACACATTGCCTCTACATATACAAGTAGACACGTAAGCTCAACTAACAATAAATTAATAGGCTTATATTAAACACTCGGAGTATTTTTCAAGCCCCTTCGTAAATAAATAGGATTCTAAAGCATATTTTTTTATATGCTTCAAAGTGTACAATTTCATTATTATCGTTTATCAATACACAAAATATGTCTACAATAAAATCACAGATTCTACTTTCTTCATATAATTTATCTATCTAAGTTTCTTTTGGGCCTACTAGGAGGAAAACATTCATGTTGTCCTTCCCCTTCACATACACGCTACCGCGAGGCTCGAAGTCATACCAAGTGGAAAGAACGGGTATACAGGCCTCGCCAACCTGGATCCGCTTGGGCACCCCGGTGGAGTCCATCCGGGAGGCTATGTTCACTGCATCACCCCAAATGTCGTAATACAACTTGGTTGTCCCTATGACGCCTGCGGTGACGTCACCGAAGTTATAACCGATTCGGAGGATGAAGTCAAACTCGAGTAGATCTTGGTTGAAATTGTCGACCACCTTCTGCATTTCTATCGCGAACTCCATCAGCTGGTAGAGATGGTCGTGGCTGCCGGGCGAGGCGGCGCGCAGGTTCGGGTTGAGCCCGCTGGCTGCCATAAAAGTGCTACCGATGGTTTTAATCTTCTCCACATGCTGGAATTCCGGTCTCTCCAACAACTCGTCGAAATCCGCTATCAGTTCATTGAGTACTCTCAAAAATTCCTTCCCTTTCAAATACGATTCGTCGTACATTTCATTGAAGTTGATTATGCTGGCGAATATTATCCCTACGTCTTTATGGTTTTCGGAATATTTGGCAGTATTCTTGAGCTGATCGGCGACGTGGCGGGGAATGATGTTGTGCAGCAGCCAGTCCGCCTGGTTCCTCATGTTCTGAACCCTTTGCTTATCGCGACTCGCCACCATATTGCTGTAGAAACTCAGTCGGTAACTGATTTCGAACTCCCTATTCAGAAACCACACCAGCATGAGGAGTAAAGCTATATCTATGTACAGTTCCGTCAGATGAATGTCGTGTTTCGCACCATCGTCTCTTATAGGCGCACTTGTGTTATTCAACGGGTCGAAATGGTCTTGTGTGTAATTCATAGGATTAGTTAAATTAGTTGCAACGTACAATGGATTCAAGATAATATCACTGTCTAATTGAGTATTGCTTTCGGGACAACCGAATACGGCGAGGAGAAGAAACAGCACAGCGTATAATGTCACCAACACATTCTTAACGAGCCAGTTCATTTGAGTGAAGTTGCAGAAATGCACAATACTAATGCACAGGAGATACACATAAAACGGCTGCTCGCCTTTCAATATACTCATAGTGGTATTTTGGCAAGAAAAGTTAATAAGTACCGCTAGAATAGGCAAGCTAATCAAAAGACTGCCAGAAACATGCCACGGATACCAGTTGGATAATTTTCTACATATCCTATCGGTTTTTCTGGTGTGATTGGAGGTGACAACGAAGGGGTCATTTTTCGTTTTCCATTTGATGTAATGTCGGTAAACACATAGGGACATCGCGACGGCCTCTATAAGTATGAAACCTATGAACCAGCCGAGCGAGCGCCGCCATTGGTCGTAAAGGACAAACGTTGATGCGGTAACGGCGATGAAAATGATTGCCGAGACGATTATATCCAACGCGGTGTTGAAACGGGAAGTTGTTAGCGTTGGAGGGAAATCCTCTGTATCATCACTTCTGTGAGCTTTGTCTCGATAATGTTTTTCCGTTTCGAGCGATTTGAAGCACAGCGTGAACCTGTTGAGCGGTGGTTGAACAAAGTAGTTGATGCCTGACCTGGCGTTGTCCTGGACACAGCGGATGAGCTGCAGGTCGGACTGCTTGCGGAGTTTCTGCAGCGACTGTACCTGCTTGTGGTCTAAAGGGGGTGGTAATCTGGCGCGCGCTCCTTCTGTTAGTGAAGACTGTGACGAGGTGTAGTAGCCCGACACGCGATGTTGGAGCATGTCGTGTTGAGACGCCGCGATGGGCTGGTTCAGCGCGAATATCTAAAAAGAGAAATTAGTAGTTTTAAAAATCATTGATAGGAAGGATACGCAGAGTAAGGGAAACCAAATATCTCAGGTCTTTGATTCCCTGACTTATTTGGGAATTTTATATAATATTGGCTTTCTGGTGAAAAGTAGGCTATGGCCTCTTCCAGAATCTAAACCATATGTGTGCCAAGTTTCATTCCGTTCCGTCCAGTGGTTGAAGCGTGATGAGTAACAAACATTCAAACTTCAAACTTTCGCATTAATAATATTAGTAGGATTAAATTAAATTTCAGTAAGTATAAAATTGCTCTATGAACAAGTTATAACCTCTGTTTTGTATTGGTTTCGTACTTTGGGCACAGACAGTTTGAAGACCTGATCAGATGGTGAAGTTGAGTCGCCTGTCCGACCTGTCCGTATCTTAGGGTAGCATTTTAAGATGCTTAATTTATCTGATGCAGTATACTGGATCTTCGACTGGTGCTTCTTATACCGGAGTCCTTTCTGCTGTTGATGGACGGGCAGAGACTGACGGCGTCGTTGTTAGGCCGCGCGGGCTGACCCGCCGGTGACTGTAGCGGTAGGTTCAGTTACCGGTCCTTAGGGCTGCATTTAAGGATTTACCTGATGCTGTATACTGGATCTCCTACTGGTGCTTCTGATACCGGAGTCTTTCCTACTGTTGACAGAGGGACAGAGACTGACGGCGTCGTCATTAGGCCGCGCGGGCTGACCCGCCGGTGACTGTAGCGGAAGGTTTAGACGCCGGTCTTTAGGCCGCATCAGATCACCGTGCGTTGTCAATGTGGAACTTCGAGCACGGCATACTGGCACCTGCAAAAGTATGTATTTTTGTTATCTGCTAGAAAAACTGTAAAGAAACCATTGAAATTAAACAGAGATCAATATATTTTTTAAATAAGATAATTAAGTAAATACCGTAACATATGTACATCGGATATCTCTGACTAACGGCAGCTTGAAACATTAGATGCCTCTGTTATAGTATAAATGAATAGAAAAATAATTGTTATAGTTACGTAGGTACGTTGTTTGTCTATTGAAGAAGTTTTTATTGGAGTAATGATTCATGTGTGTGTACCTATCTAGTATCTTCCGTTTTATCATGACCACTTTGATCATGATAATGACCTCCATTCTAGATAGCCATCTAACCGATACCTTTATAAGTAAAACAAAAGTGAAGTGATAGAAATATTTACAAATCGCACCTCAATATTATTGGGTCTTCCGTACTGTGATCTATAGCTGCTGCTTCTGGCGAAAGGCGACATGTTGCTCCTGGACTGGCTCAGGTAGGAGCGTATGTCGATGATCTCCCTTTCAAACGAAGCCATTTCGTGGCTCACGGGAATGTTCAACTTGCTACTGCTCTGCTCCGGCCGAGCCTCCTTATTGTCTTGAGATTCTATCACTATAGGCACTTGGTGGTAACCATTACTCGACAAACCAGCGCCTTCTCCCCTCTCTAATAAATTCACAGTTTTATCCACCAGCTCCTGCTTTTTCAGCTCGTGTAGCGGCGTATCGGAATGCTTCCTTAAGAACTTGGGCACTTTCCAACTCTTTATTTTGTTTGTATATTTTCCGTAGCTCCCTGAAAGCCGACAATATGGTGTTCTAAACTGGCTGTGTACGAAAATAGCTAGACATCTGGGTGGGATCAACTATCCGCACATGAGCTATTACCGAAAGTAAATATGAGTTTGAGAGACGAGTATCGATATAGTACGACATGAGAATTTAATACAGTTCTGTTTATCTCGATTGCGCCGCGAGTGTGTTCAATGAGTTGGAGAGATATTTATCATGCAATCACTTAGCACGTAAATACCATTTGATCTGTAAATTAGACTCGACATGTGATCAATTGAGTATATAAAGAAAATGTTATGTAATCCCATCGAAAATACTGATCATACTTTGAAAATATTTAAAGACGGCTATATATGTTTCCATTTGTTTGATCGATTGTAGTTACACAATACTTTTTGTTCTACCTACGCGACTTTCCGGCGCCTCCGATATCGACTCAAATATCTTTTGTTTACTTAATAAAGTTTTGACGAAATCTCGCAAGTTTGTTCGTTGCTAATAATAAAATTTCGCTATTGTCTTAGTCTCTGAATGGATTTAATTTTAGTATTTATCCAATTTCGATGAGACAGTACATCACCTTCAACTAATGAAGAGTCATTTTATATCTTATCTGCGACTTGTGCCTTGTGCCACTGATAACTTAGACTTTTCCACAGTTCAATTCATAATATCAGTAGCTAGCTACATGGTCAAACAAACAAATGTGTCCGATATGGTACGATGACATTAAGAAGCTATACGAACACAAACTAATACAAATACAAACATTATGAAATACAGCCGCGGATGATGTGTAACAAGGACTAGTTAATTCGGTTATCTTTATAAGCCTATCGACATACTCACCTACTGATGTAGGACTCTTAGACGAGCTGTCCGCTCGCTCAGGGAATCCTTTATCTCTTTTATCGTCTAGTTCACCATCTGAATCCAATATGCTGGGCAGGGAACTAGCTTTAGTTCGGAAATTGAAATTTCCCGGCGAAAGGAAATTATTAGCATCAGATTTGTGTTTTTCGTTCTTGATGCTGCCTCGAGAGGAGAGAGGGAGGGGGGAGTGGTTGAAGGAGAGGAACGACTGCGGCGACGCGGCCGGGGAGATGATGAGCCGCAGGTTGATGGGGTTCGAGGGAGTCAGGCACTGGCCGTGATCATACGGGGAGTGCAGCTGCCGACCTTCTATGAAGTATGTTTTATGACCTGGACACACACAAGTGGATTAAATAAAATACTATACTAGCACAAGACAATCACATGATATCTTTTGACCGTGAACTCACCGAAAACCTCGTCGCCTTCTTCTAGAACGTAGGAGCCGCCAAGAAACCGACTAGTCTCTTCAGATATGTGCACTCGGCCCGGTTTGCCAGTGGATTCCATCCTGTTAGCGAAGGTGACGTCATTGCTCCACACGTCAAACTTGAATCTGCGCGTGCCCACGATACCACACAGCACTGTGCCCGTGTGCACGCCCACTCTCATGTTGATTCCTTCCCCGTGCTCGCTGTCGTATTCCTGTATCGCTTCTATCATTCCTGTAATGTAAACCAAATAAACAAATCATAACGTGGCCTTGTTTGCGCGACCTTCGACTCTCGGATTACTCGTACTCACCCAATCCCATTTCGACGCAACAAGTCGCGTGATCGGGCCGCGGCTCGGGGCACCCGGAGACACAATAGTAACAATCCCCTAATGTAGATATCTTTTCACATCCATGAACTTGGCAGAGTTCATCAAACTTCTCAAAGAGGTCATTTAATATATTGACTAATTCTTCAGCACCTTTGTTACTGGACATTCTTGTGAAGCCTACGATGTCGGCGAATAAAATACTAACATTATCCATGCAGCTCATGTTGAATGGCCTAAATAGGGACTTTAAATCTGATGCTCCTGGGTTAGAAGTCCTCGAGTTTAAGGGGTAATGTGGTTTAAGATTGGTATCTGACTCGAGCACTTGCTCTTCCATCAGCCAGCTGGCGAGTTTCGGCGGCATTACTGAGTGTATCATCTTTTCCTTCAATTGCTTCTCCATCTCTAACTGCCGCCTCACCAGCAAGCTTTGTCCCACTTTCATGAATGTGCCTCGCATTCTCACAAATGTCATCAGATAAATATGTACTCCGATTATATGACCGCAAAGTTGTAATAAAATTCTCACAAACAGCCCAGGGTACTGCCATTCTTGTTCAGTTAAATGTAGAACTATGTTGAGGACTTCAAACACTATTGAATATAAAAGACTTATAATAACACAGGCATAGAGTGGTAGTGGAGTCAGGGTGTATATTATCAGGAGTATTTCTATACACATAGTGAAGTGTCCTGCTTGGCTGATGTCTGCAGCCTGGTAAGTCACCGACTCGTGCTGCGTGGTGAGCGTCACTAGCGACAGGCTGAGCACACACAGAGCTAGCGCCATCACCAGGGATAACTTAAATGTGTACAATCGGTACATTTTCGTAAATGTCATAAATAACATCACAGATGTAATCAGAAGAACCCCAGCAAATATTGAACATAGGTATGGCCATTTGATTGTTTTACTATTTAAGCCAAGAACCACAAAGTAGGCAAACCATGATATAGAAAATATCAAAATGTATAAAAGTGCAAATCTGTAAAGAAAAATAAACACATTTGAGTGATGGCTGTTATCAAGAAAAAATAAAGAAAATTGAAATGATAATTCATCAAGTGACAGTATATTATTTACCTGAATCTTAGCCTTATTTGCTTAAAGGAACTACTTCTATATTGGCCTTCAAGTATCTTGGAATCAAATCTGGGATTCCACCAGGTTCCAGTAGCTGCCCTTTCAAAAGCGATAGGTATAGTGAGGCCGCAGCAGTTGGTGGTGGAGTTGTTGTGTGCCAGGTAGGCCTGGACGTGCGGTGCCAGCCGGATCTGGGCATCCTCGCCCTCCGAGCACTCTGTGTCATGTTTGGCATCATACTCCGACCCCTCTTTACAACTCACACAGCCACTTGGAGCACTCATTGTACATTTGCCAAGCTGATAAAATCATATCATCCATTTTCATATAACTGCTGCTTTGTCTTCCATATTAGTGCTCCGTCCAGTCATCTCATCTGTCACCTTCAATTCAAAAGGATACAATAACAATACCATGTGAATTACATTCATATTGCATTAATTACAATTCTATCTTAAACATGCATTTAATAGCTTTTAATTATGCCTCATTCATTATTATTAAAAAACATGTCAATTTTAAAATGATATTCTACTGATTTTAGCTAATAAGTATAAATTGATATGGTAATTTTTTTTTATCAAATGAAAAATCAAGCAAACTCAATATCTATCGTAGTTTTTGGAAAAAAATCAAGTGCATGTCATCTCAGGAAGATAAATATGATGTTGATGATGATAAATATACCTACTGATGAGTTTTAGGTAGTCAAAAACAACCTATTCAACTTATTTGTCTATAATTGCAAGAGGGATCAAGTAAATAACAAATAAATTATAGAGTCATTAGAAATATGAAGATAACATTAAATTATATGGAATTTTTATACAGTTAAATAACATTAACACAATTCTTAGGTATGAGGATATAAGAAGAGAGAAACATACAGATTATTACTGAAACCTCTGTATTAAGAGGTTGGAATAGAGAGCCTAAAGAAATTTTGAAAAATAAAACAGAGATAGCTATTTATCACTCCCAACCCAAGGGGGCATATAGGGGGCAATAGATCTTTACAGGTTGCAGTGGCTGTTGGGCTGAATAGACCAACCCCTTCTTTCCAAGGGGGCATTTATGTCCACAAGAAGTCACGCACGTGTCACACAAAAAGCTAGACATGGATACAGAAGTATCATAATCAATTAGTAAGACATTCCTATTGTAGTATAGTATAACTAACTAGTGAAAAATAACACTATTCAATCACTCCCCAATGAATGAACCTATACAATAGTTTCAATGCCAAATTGAATCTAATATAGCAACAGACTCATGTTAATAACATAGTTACTAGGTATAATGAACAGTTCACATACATAAAAATACACCCACATCCCTTACAGGTAAGGCAGAGTTTCAATGGTGTATCAAAAGAAATTTTTGCCTCATCTGACAAATTAGAGGGATATTTTACTTGTATTGCTGTAGATAGGTCAGAGAGTCAAGTTCCTTGGGTCCCATAGTGGGCTTTCACAGCCAATCAGAGAAGCAGCTGGTACATTGTGTTACTATACTAGTATTTGCTCCTAGTCCAACAAGCCTTTTATATATTTTAGAGCTACATACTGTACTTTTTATGCTATGGCTTTACCTGGAAATATCTTCTAGCTTGCAAGCTACTTCTTTACTTTTATATTGGGCTGTGAATAGATATATTATAATACAAAAATAAACTACTTTTACATGCATGATATTAAAGCTAAGGATAAAATGAAATATCTAAAATGAAGTTACCAACTATACCAATACCTACTAAGAACACAAATATAATACTACGTGCTGCTAGCACATAAGAAAGCAAAACAGTAAGAGTATCTGATAACAAATATAAAGTAGGTAATTACCGTATTGTGCTCCTTTATGCCGAGATCTTGGAGACTTGATTGAAATAATATTTTGTATGCATATAAGTAGCTTCACGATTTACACTGATTTTAAATCATCACACTTTACATCAAGTTTATATCAGTTATACACCTTCATTAAAAATATTTATAAAACCGTATAGAAATGCCCAAGCACCGTGCAACTTTTCAGGTATAATTCAGGTCTTTACACTATCACAGAAGTACACATTTAATCGCCAACATATTTTTTTATAATAAAAATCACTTGCGCTTGGAGTTGGAGACATGAAATGAAATTAACCGTGCGTTCCGATTCACAAAAACAGCAGCAAAATCGATTACAGCGCTAAAACCCCTATTAGACCATGCGATATCAAGACAGACTTACTAAGACTTAGCATAGTGTAATAGGACTTAGCAAGTTAGTCTGTCTAATTAGACCGATCGAGTGGATTCGGCCGTGCTTACTTGCTTACTTGCTTGACATCGCGTGGTGTAATAAGACTTAGCACGCTTAGACCGCTCAGTCAGCGCTCATCCGCCGCACAGGACAGACGTCTGTATTTTGATTATATGGAGTAATTAATTTCAAAAGATGTTCAAAGTTAGCAACTCCTACTCTAAAGAGTCAGATGGTTCCAAAACACTCAATATTTGCATATTTGATAATTTTTCCCGCAGCAGTAAATACTTCTTTACCCATATTCTTCTTTTGTTTTTTTAATATTTATTCATACATATTGGCTAAGAATAATAATAATACTATAGTCCCGAGAATTATCTCGGGACTATAGTATTATTATTATTCTAACCATTAGGTAAAACATACATAATAATAATAATAATTCATACTAATAGTCGCGGTAGTTTTCCCATGACTCTTAAGACAACCGTCGCTGACAGAGTCCGCCTTGCAAATGAGTTAGCATGCGGTATTCAGCACAGTGTAATAGCGAGCTTGTCTAATTAGACTGTTAGACTGTCTTAGTAAGACTGTCTTGATATCGCATGGTCTAATAGCGGCTTAACACCCGTTCCGCTTGCGTTAGCGCGCTAAAAGTGCTCACAGAATTCAACTGAATCGG
>JARACY010001784.1:0-51885 GCA_029255725.1 Scrobipalpa atriplicella
ACCGGCCCAACGCTCTAAACCTACTAAGCTACAGCGGAAAATGTTTGAGCGGTGAATTAGTGATCTTCAAATCCTGTCAGCGGTTGAATTTTCGAGTTGTTATTTCTAATATTTTAGAAATAAAATAGCACAAGAAAATTACATCAGAAGGTTCAATAATGTACCTAATTACCTATTGACGAAAATTGTTGCCGTCCCTTTCTGTTCTCTCAGGATAGAAAATGACAGGTGACGATTTTAGTCAAGATTAAGTGACTTTGTGCGCATCCGCATTGCCCCCAATGTCTACTATCATGTGTTGCAATATCAAAATATGAAGCTTTCTACGCAGCCCAAAAAAAAAAAACTCACCACCTATAGACATTACAAGATTTCTACATTATATTTTGAATTCTTCATGTTGGATCAAATATTTTCATTACAAAACCTTACTAGCACGTGAGCCTCTATTCTTTCTCAAATCTTCAGTGCAACTATGTGCAATTGTCTGTACAGTTTAGTTCGTATGTAAAAACATTGCTCGTTACCTCTTTATTACGATTTTTAAACTCAAATGTCCTAAAATACTTATGAAAAGTATAAAAGGCAGTAATAAAATTAGTATTTTAATCTATCTCTTTTCGCTCTCTCTCTCTCTTCGCTCTCTTTCATATGAGCACTCCGGGATTGCCGACAGAAGTGAGAACTTGAACATTTAACGGTAGACTCGATTGAAATATTTGTGTATGTTTCAATGTACCTACTTACCTTTTTTAAATAAATAATAAAAAAAACCTTACCTGAATCCCTAAATAATAAAACAGTAAAAAAATCTCATTCCCTTTCCATGATTCAACAGATGGCGTTAGTAGGTTTCTAAAACGCAACTCTGCTCTGGATGACGCGGATCGACCATTTTACTTTGCCTCTTGCTTGGCCTCTGTTTGCATACAATTTGTATGTGACCAGAGGTCAAAACTCCGGATGACGAGAGTTTAACATTTTTTACTCATCCCAAAAAGTGCACAATGCCGCCGCTAAAGAAGTTCTCAATTCAAATAATAGAAGCATACAGCTTAACATTATACCTATTTGTCCTTTGCATGCGAAAAGTTCCAAATGCATCGAAAATATTCGGTCATTCATCCACTCCCAGTATTCAAAGTTATCAATTACTATAATATTATATAGGTAAATTCAGTATTTCTTTGAAACGTTGTAATACTTTATACTACTCTATGATACTACTATTTTCTTCTAGGGCCATGACGAAACGCGAGAAGTCGTATCGTACTAGTTTTTTTTAATTAGGACGGATCAAATACGGACAAAATCTTGGCACAATCAGATCATCGCTAGGTGCAGCGGTTTTTGAGAACTCGAATGTCTCTGCCGGAATGAGCCTCAGCCTGGCAGGGCCATGACGAAACGCTTATAACTTTTTAACTAGGAAAGGACTAGATTTAATACTTAAGGACTAGTAAGGACTAATTACGAACTAAATCTTGGCATTATCAGAATCCAAATTCAAGACTTGGCTCTGCCAGGATGAGCCATACTTTTCTTCTAATGTTGAATCGCATGCTATTTTCCTGTTGATAAATAATTACTATTTGAAAAACAATCGAATAATTGAATAGTGTATATAGCACTTTCTAAAGTTATTAGCTAATCTCTGTCACTTTGAAATAAATACATTTTATAAAATACAGGGTCTTTGGTGCATCCACAGACAAAATATAATTAGATTTAATTATTAAAGAGTAATTTTGTCTATGGTGCATCGTTTGCCAAAAAGGAATGGTCGATAGAAGGGGCTATCTCCTCAGCCAAGAAAAAAAAATAGGTCAGGTAAATTCCATTGACATGACCATTGACCATGACATTTTCCCGTATTTTTAAGAAAATCCCAAAATTCAGCATAAATGCTGAATTTAATAAAATAATAACATTGAGATTAACTAAAACTTTAAAACAAAAATACGGAAAAAAGTCGCCTAAAAAAATTTACTTGAACAAATTTTTTTTTTCTTGGCTGAGGAGATAGCCAAGGACCCCTTCTATCGACCATTCCTTTTTGGCAAACGATGCAACAAACACCCTGTATCTTCTTCTTCTTAGCGAGTGGATTTTCGAGTCGAACACCCTGTATAACTTATGATTATGAATGAGTACGCTTTAGAACACAGAAAAATCTTACCTATCTTGTTGACCTACTACTAGATTCCTCTTCGTAATTTGAATTGAAACCCTACCTCTTAATACGCAGTTGAAACTTTAGTATACAATACAGGGTGTTAATTTAATTGCGTGCCATAGCTTAGGGGGTGTTTCAGTAACGTAAAAGGAGCCCATGAAAAATATAAAAAAAATCCAACTCAATAAATAAAAAAGTTAATAGTCAGATGATTCCAAAAGCTGCTTCTAGCTCTCCGGCTATAACCGAGCCCACGCGAGTCTCTCTTGATTGATTATAGCCGGACGGCCAGCCGCAACTCTGGGAATCATTATGAATACCTACCGATTATTGTTTTTTTTTATGCGCTCCTTTTACTTTACTGAAACACCCCCTAAACTATAGCACGCAATTAAATTAAAACCCTGTATATTTTTTTTATCCTTATTAATTAGAACTTATTACTTACCTATGCCCAATTTTTCTTAGCTTTGCTCAGAACTAGATTAATATTACGTAAACTGGGGCAATTTTAACCATAATGAGAATGATCAAAATAGGAAGAAATATTTTATTTATAATCTCTTAATGATTTGTAAAATACAGTATGAGTAATGAGTAAGTAAAATATGAGTAATGAGTAAGTAAAATAATAAAATCAAGAAATTTAATATAAATTATGATAATATTTTTAAAAATATCTTGACATACTTTGTATATTCCTAACAAATTACCCCAATTTACTCCTAATTTAACCTATTTATAGAAAACTAATGTGGATCACTTCAAGGCAATACTATTTATAAGATTCTAAAAATACTTAAGATTTTCCTCTACCCTTGTTGAAATATCAAACAATTTAATTCTATGGGGATGCCCATGCTATGCCTATGGCTATTTTACAAAATTAATGTAAAGTGTTATAAAATAGGCTAAATATATTATTGGGAACAACTGATTAATAAGAGGACACGGGCTAGGGATTTAGGGATATAGAGTATGTGCGAAAAGAGAAGAGGCATGGCATGGAATGGAGATAAAAACGCAAAGCTAATTGCAGATGGCGCCACTGTTGAGTGTTCCAAAAAAGACCAATGAGAAGACACAAAACTGACATTGATTGACATTGACAGATTACTGACTAATCACAGGAAAAAGGAACACTCAACAGTGGCGCCATTTAGTTGTCAGTTTTTAACCCCATTGGAGGGCGGACATTTGTATTAATTAACCCACGGCTGGTTACGTGGGATTTATGCCTAGGTCTTTGACCTAAAACCTTCAAAATTTAATGTAGAAGGATAAGGTTAAAGACCTGAGCATAAATCTCACACGAACAAGCGACGGTTAATTAAATACAAATGCGCGCCCTCGAATTCTATGCCTGTTCTCTTTTCGCACAGCTCTAATAGCATAACAATCAAGAAAGTAAAAAATAAAATAAAAAACATTTCGGGAATTATTTTCAGTTTTGTTCGTTTTCAGAGGTTTTCAGACTGAACTTAGTCTTATCACTTTCAGTTTAATTTAAAAAAATAACATTATTAAAGTGTCAGGCCAGGACTAATTTAAATTAAGCTTTAGAAAGTGGCATCTTGGAATTGAGCCCATTGACTTTCAGCAACAACGTTACAAATATATATTTGTTTATTTTTATTTATAAGTGTTAAACTTTATTTATAAGTATTTAAATTAAAAACCAACAATAATTTAAAATACCTACATAAGGGAACAAATAAATTATTGATCAGTTGTTCTGAACAATAACATTCAGCCTTAGCTTATTCTCCTCGTTAACTTATAATAAAGTCTAGCCTAAGAATAAGAACTATTTGACCAAAATCTCTAAATCTTATAAGAAGCATACAGTGCGGGGCGGTAAATATAGCACAAAGGTCCTATAGATTTCTTGTAACTAAATCTTAACCAAAATTGTTGCCGTCCCTTTCTTTTCTCAGGATAGACAATGACAGGTTGACCATTTTAGTCAAGATTTAGTGTATTTGTGCTCATACGAATCGAAAGCACTGTATGTAGTCCTAGTATAATTTAAAAAATAAGATTTGTTTATTTTTTAAGTTTATGACCCTGGATGTCAAAGATCACTCAGAAAAAGTCTACTTAAAGAAATATACCGGGTGTATGGGTCAACTTACCGCAAACTGATAAGGGTTCTTCATGAAAATAAATTTCAGTATGGGAAAGCCAATTTGTTTTTTCATTTCCTGAAAGATTTTTCAGGTGATAGTTATTAAATTTCGTTGACTGAGCAACCCAGCTATCAGTTTGCTTTAAGCTGTCCCTCACGCCCGGTTTTATGTACCTACCTATTGAGTACTTCACGTTATTTACGGAACTTAAGCCTGGTTTACACAGTGCGAGCTGCTGCCTAGCGAGTAGACAGCTACTCGGCTTGTTGACTCGCACGATAGTAGCTCGGCTCGCCTTTGCTGTCTACACAGTGCGAGCTGCTGCCTAGCCAGCTACTTGGCTTGTTGACTAGGCGCAGCAAAAAAACTACGGGCTCCGCTCACGACTGTCTCACTCGCACTGGCGAGTTACTGCCGAATGCGTTCGTACGATGCGAGCTGCTCAAACGTGCGAGTTGTTGGCGGGCGAGAAGGCGAGTGAAAACAAAAAATGTTGAAGTAACTCGGATGCGAGCTACTCGGTGCGAGTTATTCGCACGTGACGTCCAAACGATGCCAGTTACTGCAGTGCAGCTACTCGTCAGGCTGACTCGCACGCTAGCTCGCACCGTGTAAACTAGGCTTTATTTTAGTTTTGTTTCGAAATGTACTTCCTGATTGTGGTGAAATATTTTATTTATTTGTATTTGAGAAATAAAACTATTAAGTGTCATGTATTTTCATGTAGTGTCATTTATTTGTATTTGAGAAATAAAACTATTAAGTGTCATGTATTTTCATGTAGTGTCATTTATTTGTATTTGAGAAATAAAACTATTAAGTGTCATGTATTTTCATGTAGTGTCATTTATTTGTATTTGAGAAAAAAAACTATTAAGTGTCATGTAATATCAGTATTTATTTGATTTACTTGTGCATTAAAAATTATAATATAACTTAGAACCTAAATTACTTAACTTTAAGTTGTTTAATTCGATATATATTTTTTAAATATAATTTAGCATATATTTACCATATACCTACACTACACTGCTATCAGAAATACATACCTTATTGAAGAAAACAATATTTTGTTTTATTAATAAAATACCCGCTACCTGTAACTTATGTTAGAAACATACTTACAAGTTTAAAAAAAATATTGCATTTCTTTTTAACACATGTTCTACTATTTTTGAGGCGAAAGTCAATGTCAGATACGCAAGTCGATTTCAAGCTGTTCAAATTTCGTACGTAAGACCTTTGACCTATGACATATCGTTGAAATTAGCGCGTGCCACAGCGCACAGTGGAACGACGCCATAGAAAGGGCCGGACATACGTACCTGCTTAAGTTTTTCGATGATAATTTAGGCAATCTGACGTTGGAGAGCTATATATTTTTTTTAATGTATAGGTATTCTTTAGAGTTGTCAGTTTTCTGCTATATGAAAATTTTA
This sequence comes from Scrobipalpa atriplicella, assembly GCA_029255725.1. NCBI lineage: Eukaryota > Metazoa > Arthropoda > Insecta > Lepidoptera > Gelechiidae > Scrobipalpa > Scrobipalpa atriplicella. Next base: position 5,745 of record JARACY010001784.1, read on the forward strand.
CATACAAGTTTAGGTACTGTGTAATTAGAAAAAAAATAAACAAAGTCACCTATTTTAAACACAATTTTAGTCTTTGTTTAATAGAAGAATCAACATTGTTTTGATATTAGATATCAAAATTGATAATATTGATTTATATACGTAAATATTTTAAAAATTAAGCTATAAAAATACACATTCTTTCTTGGCTTAACTGTATGATTTTTGCTTTCATATTTCTACCAAGCGCTAAGTAGCATTCTACATACATTCAATATTCTGTGTCTTTGAAAGAAAAAATCATTATAATACTAACCATCTGACCTATCATTATAATTTAAAGTACAACACTTAATTACACTATGAATTCAACGGCGCGCCGGCTGCCCACGCCACGCGATTCCAATATTGCTCTATAACATTAATACCGGGCATATTTTTTTTAACTTTTCCCTTAATTATTTCAAAAAATCGGACGAAATCGGCCATATAATGTTCTGAGAAAATAAGGAGAATGTTTTGAACTTGCAATATAATGTATAGTCTGGTTAGGAATTCCTGGGAATAAGAGTTAAATTAGTACTTTTACATTTAAAAAATACTGATTCAGAAAAAGAAATATTTCTATAGAATACTTAATTTTTATACACGAAAAACTGTAATACTTAATTTTTATATACGAAATATTGTGCAAGCCCCTATTTATGCTAATGTGTAAGCAGAAGTCTTTTAAAGTTAGCCTGAGAGCGACAGTCATATTTTAAAGTATTACGTTATTTTACCGCGGGCCAAAACATAAACTTTGGTGTTATTTTTAGGGCATTAAATCCCCAATTTATAACAAAAAAATATCAAAAGATTAAAGTTTATAGTGTCTACTTAATATAAATACATACATGATACACAGCAAATTTCAAAAAAGGGAGCAAACCATGTCCTAGCTTATTGTTTGAGGAATATTATTTCTATTATTTCTAGCCCATTTGATCCCACTGCTGGGCAAAGGCCTCCCCCGCGGTATTCCATTCATTGCGGTCTAGCGCCACTGTCGTCCAATCCTTTAAATAGGCATCAAAATCGTCACGCCAACGTTTCCGGGGCCTACCTCTCCGGCGATAGCCATTTTGAGGTATCCACTGTTCAGTGACGATTTTTGCCCAACGATCTGGGTGCATCCGACAGACATGCCCGGCCCATTCCCATTCCCATTTTTGAGGAATATATTTAATATATTTTTGAGGAATATATCCAGTAAAAATTACGAAGTTCCGACTTAAAATTAAATTGTATTCTTATATTCAGAACTTCGTAATTTTTACCCGGAAAACGTTTTTTAACCTGAGTTGTGATTTATTATTGTTAAAAAAATTGTGAAATATTGAAAAAACAAGCAAACCATATTCTCGGGCTTATCTTCTTGTTTCACATATATATTTTTTATGTGTGTAAAATGTTAATAGTTACGGAGTTTAACTACCTCTTTGCAAATATATTCACCTTAAACCCAAAAACTATAGCTCGCAAATAAATAACAATTCTCCATGATTAAAATTGTGTGATGTGACTATCTAGAAAAAAAATACTTTTGATCACACTACTGGTGTGACTAGCTGGTGTGACTACAAGTCGCACATGAAAATGACTACCTTGGTCAGACAATTTGCATTGGGTCAAAACTTAGAAATAAATTGTTTGTGCTTTGGGAAAGTTGTTTGTTATCATTAGTAGAACTTGTGGAACTCAATACTTTATTTTATATCCTGCATAATAAGTAACTTTTAGAAGGGAACATAGAGCGCTGCACATGTTTTTAAGGATATGACATTTCCTGCGCACCAGAACTATACATTTCGCTCGCTTCGCTCACTATAACTTCTGGTTCATATTTAGGAGGATCTGGGAGAGTCTGAGTAAAACTATCGACTCGCTCGCTCGGCTCGCTCACACTAGGATCCGGTATCATTTGAGTGAAGTGTTCCACTAAGCTATCGCTTGGTTCGCTCGCTTCGCTCATATCGGATATCGTGGATCGTTTCTTGTGTATGTTCTTCAAATGCTGGTGTAGAGATTGGTGGTTCTTGTAGCGTTTTCCGCATTCGTGGCAGGTGTGGACTTTACCGTCTGAAAGAAAAATTCTAGTTACAAAATTTCAGGCACTGGCTAGGACACAAATACTTACAAGACTAATTTTGACGCGTTACGAGCTATAATTAATTTATACCGCAAGCGTAGCGAGCACGAGATATCACGTTATTGACTGAGCTATATTAACTTATATCGCGAGAGTAGCGATCACGAGATATCACGTTATTGACTGAGCTATATTAACTTATATCGCGAGCTTAGCGAGCACGAGATATCACGTGTTTGACTGAGCTATATTAACTTATATCGCGAGAGTAACGAGCACGAGATATCACGTTATTGACTGAGCTATATTAACTTATATCGCGAGCTTAGCGAGCACGAGATATCACGTGTTTGACTGAGCTATATTAACTTATATCGCGAGAGTAGCGATCACGAGATATCACTTATCAACTGAGCTATATTAACTTATATCACGAGCTTAGCGATCGTTCTGTGTATGTTTCTGTGTACAATAAACTGTTAAATAAATTAAATAAATAACATCAAAAAGAAACTCTTACCTTGTGGATGTACATTCCTAAGATGGTTGCTAAGTAGCTTGTATGAAGCAAACTTCTTGTCACACTCCGGGCACGGCACGGATTTGCGGACTGTCTCGTCGTGGACCTGCTTCAGATGTCGACCGAGCGTGTTGCGAGACTTGAACACCTCTTTGCATAAATGACAGGTGGCAGACGGTGTTGGCATTTTCTGAAAAGATTGAATAAAATTATTTATCATAGAAATTGGATGACAACGGCTGAAGACCAATCTGAGTGGCGTGCCATGGGAGAGGCCTATGTCCAGCATTGGACTGATACAGGCTTATGATCATGATTACCTATTTTATATTTTGTACGCGAGGGACACGAGGAACGCAATGATAAAAGGGGCGCAAGGATGAGAGGGACGCAAGGATGAGAGGGACGCAAGGACGAGAAGGGCGCAAGGATGAGAGGGACGCAAAGATAAGAGGAATGCAAGCACGAGAGGGATGCAAGGACGAGAGGGATGCAAGTGGGACGCAAGTACGAGAGATACGCAAGGACGAAAGGAACACGAGGGACGGGAGATATCCTTACTTACCGGTTCTGAACTACCCGGATCATGCACCTTGTGTTCATTCTCCAAATGCGTTGCCAGTTCCTCACTCAATTCTATCAAGCATATCGGGCAGACATTTGCATTATATTTCTCATTCGCTTCTCTTATAAAGTTGCTAATCGTTGGTTTCTGTTTTACTTTTACGGGGGGCTCGCAGGTTTGTTTGTGAAAGGTTAGTTCATTTCTGGAAATAAGTTATACAATTTTTGAAAATACGATCATTATTTGTTAATCTCTTTGATCATCCTCGGCTTCTACACACAGTCAGTCGGTCACAGATGCTGCAGATACTAACATTCTGCTAGCTTCAGTGGGAGTACCGCCAGGATTTTAAGATTGCAAAAACCATATCAGAAGATAGATATAACAAGCAACTTTTTGGATGTTGTTAAAATACTAACTTGTCCTGAAAGATTTGCTCACAATTCCAACACTTGAAGAACACCTTCCGGAATTTATGCACATTGATCATATGGTACATAATTGTCTCCGGTTCAAGCTCCTCAAAACACAACACACAGTACGGTTGACCGGTCTCTGGGTTTGTTGTCACTTCTGCATCGGTGAAGAAAGATCTGGAAAAAATACACCACTGTGCGTTCACCACATACAATCCACACCATGAATTCTATGAAATGTATACATATGTCCGAGAATTCACCCTAAGCACAGAATTCAGGTATAATACCTAGGTACTAACATTATAGAGTGGAATTTTGGGCATCATTATGTAGTCACACCTGTAACCCTTAACTTGTGTCAAAGATGTTAATTAAAAATGACCCCAGGTATAAATAACCTGACACAGTGAAAACAGTAGGTACCATTTATTGCTATAGTGACAGGTTGTCAGCATCTCGCCTAAATTACCAAAACCCTCATCTCCCTCTACTGATTCTTGAAGTAAGCCCGGGTAGAGAAGCAGCTAGAACATTCTATAATTTACTCACGATTTACTACACAGTCTAGCATGGAGTATTTATAATGATAATGCTTCGGGATACTTACGAGTAGTTTTGAATTAAGGAATTCACATCTTGATCTTCTTCAAACACTTCTATTTTGATCGAATTGCAAAGCAGCATGCCACTTTCTTCCGGTTTCTCAGTTTCCATCGTGAAACAGATCACAGAGAAGAGTACACAAAGTACTATAGAAGAGTAATGAAACAGATCAACCACTAAAAAGCGTTATCAAATGGTTTTATGTTTGGTTTTGTTACTATAAAAACTCGAATCGATTTTGTTTCCGAGAAAGAGACACAAATATAAAATTTCACCCCAGTCAAAAAGAGATAGATATATGACGCAACCTATATAGAATAACAAGTACCACTTTTGACAGCTGTACTTGGTTATAGTGATGCGCATTACTGTGAGTTATATAAATACTAGGTACAGTGATTTTGTCATGGTATTTGTGGAAAGCTTGTTTTTATGCGGCGCAGGTTTTCGTTCGAGTGAGACGCAGTGTGGCTTGGTCCAAAATCGAGTAAAATAAAATAATACGTCCAATTTATGCATTTTGTCTGATTTAATTAGTATTAACAAATAAAAAAACTAATATTAAAATACAAGCAGAGATATGTATATTTTATCGTCCAAATATTCAATTAATTTATGAAACACTGGTACACCTCATCTATTTTCACACTTAAAATTTTTATATCTTACACCTAATACGTAAACTTTGTCGATGATATCACAAATTAATTGAAAATCCTGCTTCGTCTGAAAACCATGCATTTTTTTGTGCGATTTCCACTTCGATAAAAATTGCTTATCACTGTAAAATGGTTCTGAAGTTTTAACGTCTAGTGGTTCTTCAGGTACTGGCAAAACCAACCTAAAAAATAAAGAGCAAACAGTAACACCTTGGTCTTTTACGATGAAATAAAATTAATATCAACTGAAAACAAGCTATCTTATACAGGAAGTTAAGAAGCAGGGGGGAAGCAAACCAATTCAATTTTTACTTTACCTCATAGCATGTAGAAACATTCTGTGCGGTTTGTTATCCTTTGTCCCACTGTATGTGTAGTCACCGAGGATAATGTGACCTAAGGCAGCGCAATGTACTCGCAGTTGGTGACGACGACCTGTAATAAACATTTAATATATTTTTTTGTAAATTATTTACTAAAGCCTACTAAAGCAACATTATTTACCGCTTCGATTTAATAACGATAACATCATAACTCTTATTTAATTAAACATAATAAAAATTACAAAACTAATATGAAACATGGTTTAAATACCAACCAGTGATTGGCTTAAGAAGTACAATTGACACAGGATCGTTTTCATAGTAGCCCGTTTCTAATAAAAACAGTCTTGTGTGAGCATCCCGCGCCATTATGCATGAGGTTTCTGAGGTGGTACTTGTTCGGGCCACCATCCGATGACTCGTCTGTGTTGTCAAAGGATCCACACCTTGTAAAAGAATATTATGCTTAAAACCAAAAAAGGCGGGATAGAGGCAGCTGGCGACTTCTGATGTCGGAAGCCAGGAATTTCATCTAAGTAAGTAATAATCAGAATAGTATAATTCAAAGCAAAAGGACACTAATATATTTTTATTAGTTTGTTGATTCAAACATATACTTACCAACATCATACTCGATATCACAAAGTTCATGCTGAACATGTCCTCTGACTATTGCCAAGTAGTATTTACTGGTTTCACGCTTTTCAAAGAGTTTTCCAGCGCAGCCTGCAGCGTTTTTGTTCTTTGCTATGCAGAGGACACCACTTGTCGAGTAATCAAGGCGCTGGACAAAATGTATAGGGTTCAAAGAGGATGATAGATGCGAGTCACCAGAAGCTATGTGATTAGTAACCGTATTCTGAAAAAAGTAATAAAATATCGCTATTCTAAAATGTGATTAACTGATCAAAATAAAAAAAAACAATATGTTTGATGAGGTACCTAATACCACAGGAATCTGTTATAAACACCTAGTACCTAATAGATTCATCCCTAGTGTTATTATTTGCAACCTAACCTAAAAAAAGGTAGTGAAAATAAATTATATAGTATAACATAATTATGCTTACCTTTTCATTTTTATCGTCAGAATTAATATACATATCGTACGGCTTATTTACTACCAAGAAATTTTCACTCTCGTACAAAGTTTCCACACCCATTTTCAAAGGTTTTTCTGCTATAACGGATGCGTTCAATTTAATCAAATGGTCCGGGATATGTTCTTTTCCATGGTTCTACTTTATTATATATATTGTTTAACACACACAACTTTTTCTAAATCAGGTAAAATGTACCATAGAAGTTGCGCGAAAGCTTGTTGGAGAGCTCTATCAAAATATTCGTGAAGAATAACTTCTACTAGCATTTTACTTAACTTATACATCTAGTTTTATCAAAATGTCACATTTTATAATTTATATCGATGTTTTTTAATAATTAATAGTATTTTGTTATATGAAATTCGTAAAAATTGACATTGTTTGACATGTTATCATTATCACTCAAACAGAACTTTAGGTTTTTTTTATCTAACCCTGGCTGTTTTGGTTTGCCTCAGTTGATAAACGTGTTTTCTTCTTTGAACGTTTGTTTGAACAGGTTTGAACGCAGCTAGTTTTAGGCGGCAAACACACTGTCCGCGCAACGCGGCGTAACGCGGAACGCCAGAGCTGTGTCGTTCTTTGCACTGATTAGAGAAAGTCTCCATTTACTCTTCTGTGGTTCTTTGTAAGTATAGCATGTCTCAAAAGAGTAAAAGTTAATAAAAGAAGAACTAATGAATTTTATTAACGCACTACACGGCGTAGCGCGGTGCACACCGCTCATTCAAGCAGATTTCGCGCTGATTCTGCGCTACGCGGCTTTGTGCGTTCCAGTGTGTTTATCGCCTTACATTAGGGGTACGTTCAGAGCCGCTCGATCGATCAAAATTTAACCTGGTTAAAAATTATACTGCCCGTTCGGAGACACCTGTCACGAAATTTAGACTAGGGTAATTTTTATCCAGGGGTACGTTCAGAGCCGCTCGATCGATCGAAATTTAACCTGGTTAAAAATTATACTGCCCGTTCAGAGACACCTGTCAGACGAAATTTCGACTAGGTTAATTTTTATCCGGCCCGTTCAGAGGCGCACCGGAAGTGAAGTTTTATCTGACAGCGGCTAAGGTGCACGTTCAGTGCGTCCCACTAGTATAAGATTTGATCGGTATAAATATCGAACTGGGTCGACTGAACGTACCCCGGGCCGTTCAGAGGCGCACCGGAAGTGAACTTTTATCTGACAGCAGCTAAGGTGCACGTTCAGTGCGTCCCACTACACTAGTATAAGATTCGATCGGTATAAATATCGAACTGGGTCGACTGAACGTACCCCTGAACGTACCCCCGGCGTTCCGCGACGCCGCGTTGCGCCGACAGTGTGTGTTTACCGCCGTAATCGCTGCTTTTAACGTCACTTTGACATATGAAACATTGCCAACTGAAAGGATTTACTCCACAATCCGTTGTATTTTTGTTCATTTAGAAAAAGAAAGTATAATTTCGGAACAAGCACGAAATACCCCAAAAATGTACCTTAATGACAAAACAAGATTTTTTTTCACAATAAACCGCAAATTAAATACAAATTTACAAATAAATACTTAGCAGAAAAACAACGTCAAATACGACCTACGATACGAACGATGTTAGTAGCACAAAGTACTATACTATTACGTTAGTAGTCAGTCTCTAGCAAAGGTCTCTAGTATTGTCTAGTACTAGTAGTTGGCATCCCTCAAGATTGCGTTGGTGAGAGAAATTATTTATGTTCTCAAATAAAATAAAAATTAAGCAAAATGAAGCGAATGAAAAGGCACAAGATAAAACACGAGAAGCCGGAAACCTCGTCAGCTTTCACGAGGGTTGCAGAGGAGCATGATTTAGCGTATTACATACACGATAGAGTGGAGCTGATGCACCAAGTGTTTTCGGTGCTTAAATCCAAGGATCTGAGGGCTATGGCTCCAGAATGCGTCCGGAGACTGAGTATTGATGATCTGCAGGAGCTCTGTACAGAAGAGGTAACCAAAATTTAATTTAAAATTGGTTTTGTTAATTTATACAACAAAACTCCCAATATTCTATGAATTTTCGTTGTATTTATACATTTAGTGATTTATTTGTCCATTACACGGTAGGTAAAGTGAAAACGACAAGAGCTTTTCGCCACAGTTGACAAGGATTTCCAAGTAAATTAAAACTTTATTTCAAAAGTTTTTTTCTTTTCAGTTTTAGTCGATAACTCTTGTTTTTAGTCTTGCCCCTCATGAACACTCTGGTCAGAAAGTGTTTACGTGGAGTGCAACCAATTTCCAGAATGAAATGGTATAACCCGTGCACATAAAGAAACAATCTATAAATGGCCGACGCTCGCATGCGTTCTCACTCACTCTCTATTAGTACTCTACTACTAAAGAAACCTATGAACATGAAACATTTGTCTATATAGAATTGGCTATACATTTGTGTGAATTTGTCGATGAATTTATGTACATATATAACTATCTCCCTCTTACCTATGCCTTTTTACGTAAGTGAAAAAAGACAACTCTAATTTTGAGTGTTACCATCTCGGAAAATCATTCCTGTGACTGTCGCTAGTTTGGCCATCCCCTCGCAGATGAGTAGAAGTGGGTCTTCTGCTTGACGTATCGCCAATAGGACATCCTGGAGAACGGTCACGGCTCAGTCCAGGATTTGTGTCACTTCTGCACTACGCTTACCTTGGGCTGAGCCCTGATGGTTGGGCTTCACTTTCTTGGCATTCTTTTGGGTCAAGGGGGCGTTGGGCTTCAAGTTTGTAGATTGTGGTAATGGGGGGAGTGGGGCGGTTTTCCTTCTCTGTCTCCTCTTTTTCTTGAGCTGCGATAGGGGCTGTCCTCACAGGGTCGGGCCGTTTGCTGGGGCCATAAGGTTGGTCCCGGCATACTCTCTTCCCTCCTGATCGTGGATTGTGCGGGGCATGTTGTTATTGAGCACTTCTTGCGTGAGGGCTACGGTGCCCGGCTTCAGCCTTCTTGTTTCAGCTCTGTTTGCACAAAACGGGGCAGCTGGGACTGTTAGCTGTGTGTAGCCCTTTGCAGTTTACACACGTCGTTGGGGCTTTCACATGCGATTGGCCCATATTTAGAATCTTGGTGATGCCGAAGATCCTCGGGGTTTCTTCTTTTTCCACCTCAGTAAATAATATGCAGCCCGGTCTGTCTTGCCGAGCCCTTGTTTGCTGGATGGATGTAGCGCACCTCTACTCCTTGGCTGCGTAGAATCTAATAACGGTAAATCAGACTCTTCCTCTTTCCACCCATAATGATACGATTTTAATTATAATCCTTGATAATTAGTTTACTAACCCACACGGTTCACCTTTCACACTTCAATTCGACAAGTTGAAACCCACCCAATAAAAAAATAAACAAGTTGAAACCCGCCCGCGCTGCCCGTGACTAAATTTTTGAATTGCTCGCTCCCTAAAACGCTCCGAGCGATTTCTATTAAAAACCCGGTAAAAACCTTTATTAACCGGTTTATTTGAAACTGGTTTCAAGCCCTGGCTTAAAGCAGCTGGCACATTGTTAGATTTTCTATTATTTCTAGTGACGTTTTTAACCCATAAAAAAACTAAAAAAAATAACACATCTCTTTTTGTAGCTCCTAGGAATAAGCTCAAAGCGTCTCCTGGCCATCCTGGACGGAGCGGAACCACCTTCGGACACGGAGTCCTCGAGTCAGTCCTCCGAGCACATTGAAGCCATCTCCCTGGACAGCATATCTTCTGATGAGGATATTCTCAGTCAGGGGACTAAGAAAAAGGTAGGTACCTATGGAAAACATAAAATATTGGCCTAATTTTAACCCCTGCAACTTTTTTTATGATTTGACTTTCATCATTTTGAGATGAGTAGAAATCATGGTTTAAAAGAAAGGATTGAGAAGGAAAATTATGTAAAGTAGTTGTTATGTCGTGCGCCCGAAATTTAAAAATTGGCTGATGAAGCCGATGTTCGCCGTGAACTTACGTTACGTGCACACTTCAGCAACATGATAATTACTACAAAATCAATTTTTTTGCCAGCGCAAACACAAACGCCGTAACTCGAAATCGAAGAAGCACAAGACGAAGAATCCGGAACAACCGCAAGCTCAAGAAGAACCAGACAAGTCGAAGGCTTCCCGGGCCGGACTTACAGTGCTAGAGTTGCTGGAACTACAGGCGAGGGCCAGGGCTATACGCGCGCAGTTACAGCAGGAACAAGCCAGTTAGTTTTCTACCGGGTGTAAGGGACAGCGTCCCGCAAACTGATAGGGGTTGCTCAGTCAACGATACTAAACAACTATCACCAGGATTTTTTTCACGAAATGAAAAAAAAAATGTCTGATCGAGGTGGTCATTTTGTATGAAAAAGCTAAATTTTTTTTTCATTTCCTGATAAATAGTCCTGGTGGTAGTTGTTCAGTTTCGTTGACTGAGCAACCCCTATCAGTTTTCGGGACGCTGTCCCTTACACCCGGTATTATGCACATTTTCATTTCAGTTCATTTATCTCTTTTAGGGTTCCGTACCTCAAAAGGAAAAAGGGAACCCTTAGAAGATAATATAATAATAATATAATAAAAACCTTTATTTGGTATAAAAAGAGAAGAGTTACAAAGGTTGAATTCTTTAAATTACAAGAACATTATATAGATCACTCGGTTGTCTATCTGTCTGTCCGTCCGTCCGTCTGTCAAGATCAAGACCCTTTTTCTCAGGAATGTGTGACGGTAATGTGTGTGTGTATCAAGTTGAAATTAATACTGAATTGAATACTCAAGTCTAGGGTCCCTTAAGGAGGGAAGTACTCTAAATCGGGCTAAACACGGTCTGGCATTTCACTTTGATAGTATAGTTAATAGTTGAATTTTCAATTAATCTATATATTATTAGCTTCTCTAAAATATGGAGAACAACTAGATTCATAGATACATTATTTGTGTATTCATTCGGCCTTTAAAAAAATTATATTGAGAACTTAAAAACACCTAATCCATACTAGTGTATTATAACTGTCGTTTGGAGAAATTGCCGCTGCGAACTTGAGGATCGAAAACAGTGAATGTACGGGTTTCTTTTTTTAAATAATGAAGCTTTTCCCTAGTAAATGGAAGAAAAAGGTATTTTGTAATTACAAACTTATTTTTGTAGTCCACTCCCTATATTTAGTATATGGGGACAACAACAAAGTTAAGTTTGTCCTTAAATCTAGTTCATATTTTTGTGTGAAAAGGGTCTTTACAATTATTTTTCGGGGGAACAAAACTGGAGGTTCTATATTCGCTATAAATACCCTCAAGTTGGTACGGAAGCCTCGGTGAGCGAGTCCGACTCGCACATGACCGTTTTTTTTTTCCGTGAAATGTCGAGCTTGCTTCGCTCGCGTAGATTAATCATTCAGTTTTTGTAGATATGATGCGCTCGCTTCGCTCGAATAACGAATTGCTTCAAAGTTCCTGAAATGTAGCATTCGCTTAACTCTCGGAACCGATAGATTCGGCTTTATTTAAATATCGCGCTCGTAACGTGTTGGGTTGGTTCATTCATGTTTCACGCAATGTCGCGCTCGCTTCGCTCGCGTAACGTTTCAATCAATTCAATTTTAAGATTAGAATGGTCCTACTTCTTCTATAAAGTCCCGTTTTTGAGTGTCATAATTATGGTAAGCCTAAGCATAATAATATCAAATAAAATACTACAGATCAGCGGGCCTATGATGCGCACTGTAGACTTCGTCTACACGTTATGTCTTTCGATGCGCACTTCACAACGGAAAATGCCAGGCATTATTTATAGTGAATGCAACGCATGTAGACAAATCGAAGTCTACAGTGCGCATCATAACCCTGCTGACAAGTTTTGAACCAAAGTATTTATTTTATCCATAATTTCTCAATCGCATTTCTTCTTCCTTTTAGAACGCACGGAGCCAATAGTCAGCCAAAACTTGGAATCCAGTCAGGACTCTTCGGATTCTGACATTGAAGTGAAGGAGGAACCGGCTGAGGTGGTCGAGATTATCAGTAGTGATGATGAGAAACCTAAGATTGAGGATTTGGAGAAGCAGAATTGTGAGTACCTATCTAATAGCGTCACTGCCTCCGTGGTCTAGTGGTCTCTTGATACGTTCGCCGTGGGTTCGTTTCCCACAATGTCTAACTTCACTTGGTGAGATTTTCTCCAGTTTGGGTAGGATAATGCAGGCTGAATCACCCGATAAAAAAACCGTTGTTTATAATTATTTCTTGTACCATGTGTGACGTATAACATGAGTATTTGTTTTTCAGCTGAATCAGCTTTCAATAAAGAACCAGAGCCTGCTGCCAGCCAGCCTGCCAAGACAACAACTACAGAAGCAACTGAAAACAACAAAGACTCTATCAAGAAAAAGAAGAAAAAGGAAAAGACTAAGAAGAAAGAAAAGGAGAAGAAACAAAAGGAAACTGTTAGTAGTAAAGAAAATGATAAAACAAGAAAAGAGTCTACATCGAGTAAAGAAAGTGATAAAACGAGAAAGGAATCCACATCAAGTAAGGATGGTAATAAAACAACTAAAGATAATACAGAAACTAATCAAATTGATTCAGTCAATGCAGAAATGGACTCAAACACTAAAGGTAATTCAGAAGATAATCATAGAGTAACTAAACGTGTCAATGATCTCATTATAACCGTTCCACAACGCACTACAAGAAAAATTAAACTAAATCGAAATAAAATGACCGTATCTATATCAAATAATTCTGATAACGATGGAGCTGTAGTAGAAAATACAAGATCTATCACATCTGTAGTTACTAGACCCGATAAACCTGAAGGTAAGAAAATGAGCTCAGTCGTAAGTCGTCCAAAAGTTATCGAAAGTGTTGTGGTGCAAGCTAAACAAAAGGAAGGTAATGTTAACAACGCAAATGATGTTGCAGGGAAAGTCAAGAATAAGGACAAAGCTAATAAGAAGCAGAAGAAAAGGACTAAAAGGCAAAGCATTGACGAGGACCATGACGAGATCACTCTACAACTGTCAGATTCGGAGAAGATGGACTTGCTTGAAAACTTCGATAAGAGAAACTACGATAACGTATCCAGTTCAGATTCAGAAAGTAGCTCTTCTAGCAGTGAAGACTCTAAACAATCTCCTGATAAAACTACAGACTTACTAGACAAACCGGAAGAAAACACCGAAGATGCTGTTAAAGATGCAGATGTAAATAAATCACAAGATTCTACTGTTACTATCACACAAAAAGATGTGACAGAAAAAGGTGATGAAATGATTGATAATGTTACAGCAAAAGATGCAAGTGAAAATAATGAAGAAATAACAAAAGCTTCGATTGATGATAATGAAAATGATGCTGAAGTTGCTAAGGTATCGACTGAGCATTCCGAAACAAACAAAGAAGGTGATAATACAAATATTGAAGTTATCTCTAATACTGTAAATAAAGATGCAATTAATGTTGACGATAAGGGTGAAAATTCTAATACTACTATCAATGAACCTGATTCGAATGCTACTACTAATGAACCTGAGAATTCCGAAAAAGATCTTACTTCTAAAACACCACAATCAAATGAAAATGAAGAACAGAATGTCATAGAGATTTCCAAAATATCCGATATTCCTGTACAGGAAGACATTGATAAAACTGAAAATGTTTCTTATTCTGAACAAAGTCTAGATAAGAGTCCTGAAAAGTTTGAATGCAAAGAAGATAGCCAAAAAAATGTTAATGAGGATAAAAATGACGAGAAAAATGAAGATTCCCAAACGGAAAAATCTACCATAGACAATCCAAAAGAAAGTGATAATGATCTGTCTGAAGGAGAAATAACAGATCAAGAAAGTTCAGATGTAGAAGCTATGGAAATTCACCCAGAAGTAGTTTGTATATCAGACGACGAAATGCCAAAAAAGAAAAAGAAGAAAGACAGAAAATCAAAAAAGGAAAAGAAAAAGAAGTCGGATTTTCGGGAAAGCGCTGATCAAAACTTCTACCAGGAAACCAATGAATCTTTAAAAGATGATAACGAAAGGGGCAAAGATGAAAATGTTAAACATATCGATAAAGAAGAACCAATTACGCTAGACAATGATGATGACATTTACGAAATTCTGGAACTATCTGACGATTCATCTTGTTACGAAGTGGAAGGTGCGACGCTATCTAAAGAACCTACAGTTGAAGAAATTGCTGCATTATCAGCTAAAATAGACGAAATCGAAAGAGAAGAAGTTGTTACTGAACAAGAAATACTAATGCATGAAAAATCTTTAGAGGAAAGAAATAAACAACAAGAGGAGAGTTCTACCGAAGAAATTGAAAACATATCGTGGAAGGACAGATATTTAGGAAGCAAGAAAGTCAAAAAAGTACTGACAACATCCAACATTCTAAATGCTATGCGAAAGAAAAACAAAGAGTTAAAAAAGAAAATGGAAGCATCTAAAAATAAAGAACGAGAACTAGAATTAGAAAAAGTACGAAAAGCAGCTGAAAGGAAAATAAAATTGGAGCAAGAGAAACTTCTAGAAGAAGGTTCAATTGAACAGTATAATACTCTAGAAGGTTCGACTAAGTATGTCGATCCTGTACCCGATCCAGTAGAGTTGGCAAAGAAAAAAGAGGAGGAATTAAAAGAACTAGAAATGAAAGAAGCAGAGGTTGTAAAAGAGAAAGAGAAAGAAGTAGAAGCAGCTATTAAAGCTCAAGTCACAGGAGAAATGAAGAAAGATGCCAAACAACTATTGAGCATTTATAGAATGCTGCTGAAATACAATGATATTAAAAAACAAAAAGACCCAAATAAGAAAAAGAGCAAAAAGAAAAAGAAAAAAGAGAAAGACGTAACAACTACTGTTTGTGGTTAAGTGTTACATGAATTTGATGTATCTCTACATTGTGTAGTTGTAAGAAATGTTTACATAATATAATATCAAGCATGTGCTAGTTTTGTCAATAATAAATTCTACTATTTAATAAAATTACTGCTGTTATTTTTGCTCTTGTTTCCTTACTAAACAGGGTGTTAATTTAATTGCGTGCCATAGCATAAGGGGTGTTTCAGTAACGTTAAAGGAGCCCATAAAAGTATTTTTTTTAAAACTATCTCTAAAAATCAATTAATCAAAATACGGCATTTATTATGTTTCCAAACTCTCGCACTATAACCGAACGCGAGCGAGTCGCTATCATTGGTCGATGCGACTCGCGTGTCGCGCGCGATTGGTTATAGTGCGAGAGACGGTGCAACTCTGGGAATCATAATAAATACTTACCGACTTCTGTCTTTTTTAGTTTTTGAGCTGGATTTTTTTAAATATTTTTATGGGCTCCTTATACGTTACTAAAACACCCCTTAAGCTATGGCACGCAATTAAATTAACGCCCTGTATAGACGATAAGTGCTTTTCGTATTTTGAAAGGCATTTTAGGTTCGGGTGGCGATTGAATTTATGTTTTTTAGCTTTTGATCCTAGAACTTTTTGTTGATCACACTGGTGACTAGCTGGTGTGACTACGAGTCGGCACTCTTTATTATGTATGGTCGGCTCAATCCCCGAATTCGCTTCGAAGTACACGCACAAGTAAACGCACAAATTCCGAATACAGGAGCCGTATTTTTGAACCGCTCGAACGCCAATGCGCATACGAAAGAGTAACTTTCGCGCGCAAAATTGTATGGAAATCGCATGCGAAAGTTACTCTTTCGTATGCGAAATACGATTGGAGCGGTTCAAAAATACGGCTCCTGGTTTTGGTTAGGGACCCGACCCACGTCAGCCCGACGACCCACGTTGATCCGATAACCCACGTTTCGATGACCCATCATTTCTATCCTATATTGACCAGACCAGTCAACCATTTAAAGTGAATACAAAGAGGGGACTAGAAAATTAAACTACCGATGGGGACTGCTGCTCATTTCCAAAATTCGAATTCAGCATTTGAGCGTTTCGCGATTGTCTTCGCGGAGTGAGCGTTGTGCAATGCTCATTGGCCGAAACGACAATTTTTTTTGTCCAATGAGCGAATTCGGGAATTGAGCATAACACGCAAACAGATAGGGATTGTTCAACCCTATTAGTTTTTTTATGTGATCCTTTATCGATATAGTATTTTTATCTCACGCACGACTGCCGCTCAGCAATACTTATGGTCTGAATCTAAAACTGACCATCTATCATCTCAATAAAGCATAAAAATTAAAACTGGTTGGCTAACTAAAATTGCACCCGTTAAAAATTTAAACTGTAAAAACAAGCCAAGTTCCTTTTCTTTCGCTCCTCTATAAAAAAGTTTAAATTATAAGTAGACCTACTTATAATTTAAACTTTTACCTGTATTTAGTGAAGTTTATAGGATAGAAAAAGTAGTTTCTAGGTAATGGAGATAATTATTTTCCTTGCATTTTAAAGTATTTTTATTTAATATTACTTCTTAATTGTTTGATTGTTCAATTAATGTTTAAATGAAGTAATTTAAAAACCTAACTTATTTGCCAATGGATTGAATACCAACATTACCAACGTGTTTTGCGACCCAAAAATTATAATTTTAAAGAAATTCGAATTTCAAAACAGCAAAACACATGTTTGTGACAAAGTTATGATTGTACTTATGCCAAAAAACATTTTACTATGCCGCAAAATACGGTAATC
This sequence comes from Scrobipalpa atriplicella, assembly GCA_029255725.1. Taxonomy (NCBI): domain Eukaryota; kingdom Metazoa; phylum Arthropoda; class Insecta; order Lepidoptera; family Gelechiidae; genus Scrobipalpa; species Scrobipalpa atriplicella. The sequence goes on from JARACY010001784.1 coordinate 22,684, forward strand.
TCGATAGTCGAATTCCATGGTATACCGGGTGTAAGGGACAGCGTCCCGCAAACTGATAGGGGTTGCTCAGTCAACGATACTGAACACATATCACCAGGTTTTTTTTTTCAGGAGATGAAAAAAAGAATTTATCTCTTCCATACAAATTGTCTGATCGATGTGGTCATTTTGTATGAAAAAGCAATTATTTTTTTTTCATTTCCTGAAAAAAAATCCTGGTGGTAGTTGTTCAGTTTCGTTGACCGAGCAACCCCTATAAGTTCGCGGGACGCTGTCCCTTACACCCCGTATACTATAATGATACTCAACGTAACTTTAAAAAAAATATCCGTCTATAACTTGGCCTTGTCACTGCCGAGCGCTTAGACCAACAAACAAGTATGATGAACTTTTGTATAAGTAAATTACCTTGGATGTTGTCAGTCGGTGGTTTTTCCTCGCGTAGAGACGGTGGGGCCTTAAAAAGCCTTGTAGGCCTTTTTAAATAAAATACCTATAAATTTAATTAAGTTGCAGTATTTTAATTAATTTATAAGTGTAATTGTCGCACGAATATTCAATTAAGCGATGTTCGTTTGAAAAAGTTTTAAATAAGTTAACAAAGATTTTTTTATAAAAAAATGGATCTCAAGATGTCTGCCAGTTTAGTATTAACAATTTTATTGTTGTGTGTGAACAAAGTTGTCCTTCAAGGCACCGGCTCAGGAAATAACGGAAATCGTGAGTATTTTTTTTTAATTATAATTATTCCTATATGTATCTTTTTTCCCTTAAGTAAAAAAAAATCGTTGCTGCTTTGCATTGTTATTTTGCAGCATTTTTTATAAAAAACTATTTTTATGAAGTCTATAAAGAACCAATGGTTCATCCAAATAAAACAGTTTTATAAACTTCAAACATAATACATACGGGGTGTAAGGGACAGCGTCCCGCAAACTTATAGGGGTTGTTCAGTCAACCAAACTGAACAACTATCACCAGGATTTTTTTTCAGGAAATGAAAAAAAAAAAATTTGCTTTTCCATACAAATTGTCAGATCGAGGCGGTCACTTTGTATGAAAAAGCAAATTTTTTTTTCATTTCCTTAAAAAAAAACCCGGTGATAGTTGTTCAGTTTGGTTGTCTGAGCAACCCCTATCAGTTTGCGGGACGCTGTCCCTTTTCCCTTACACCCGGTATAGTTCTTATAAATTACATTAATGAAGTAATTAAACACTGATGACTATTAGATTGATATAAACCATCAATCTAATAACCACTTTCTATTAATTAACCGCAAAATTCTATTTTTTGAGCGTTTTTAACATTTTCAGTTAGAAACTTATTTAATTTTAATTATTAAGTGTGTATTTTACATCCCGGTAACACCTACCTATCCAATACCGATCACACCTTCTATTTTGATAGAGATTAAAATGATTTGTCTTGTAATTTTCATTCTGAAATGTAAAATTTATAGTCTCATGTAGAGAGACGTAATTTTTAATTCCTGACGCATAACGTAAAAACCACAAATAACATCTTCGTTTGTAAATATTGGTTTTCCTTGTGTAGGTAGGTAGGTACTTATTCCATAAATCATCTTATTGCTGGCTTATTACATTTTAAGTATGTTTTCAATGAGGAAATAAATAAGTACCTATTATTCTGGATCTAGTGAAATAAAAAATCTACTTAAGAGGCTACCCTGAGCCAAGTGGCGGCCTCATCAGTCAAAAAATCATAATCCACTGAAAACACAATCAATCGAAAATCCGGTACGGCGAATTGAAGTTAAAGCAAAGAAGATAATTTAGAACATCATAAACTTATGATTCAGTGTTTACAGCAGTTACAGATAGCAAAAGTGCTAAAAGTGGCCGTTTTTCGCAAATTTTCTTTCTGTTACTATTTAATTTATTTAATTTATTTTTTGAAGATATAATTTTATTGTTCCCGCGCTCCAGCCATTTTTGTTTTGACAATCATAGATTATAAAGTTGGACTCCTCTAACGTCACAACTCCGCGTACATGTCCGCTCTATATACAAATCCAACTCGATGTTTTTTTTTTTTTTTTTTTTTTTAGACATGCCTAAAGTTCTTTTAAGAGCCAAATACATATGTCTATAATAGACAAAAGAAGACAGACTTTACTCACGTGCAAAATAAATACAAAAGAAAAATTACGTATCGAAGTAAATTATCAAACTTGTTTAGTTGTTTATACACAGATATAAAAACAAATTAATACTGGATATGGCAAATGGGATGTAGTAGTTTAAAAACTACTTTTCAAATTAAAATTTACAACAAATGACAGACGAGGAACTTGGCCCAATTTTAACAATTTGAACTTTAGGAGGGGCCATTCTTTGCCTACGGGACGACTACGAGTTATAAATAACTATCGTTCAGTATTTATTGAGTTGAGGGCGATTTTAGATTGAAATTTGTATATTGACAGGTTGTCTGAATTACAGTACCTACCTTGCCTTATCTGCAACCTTCGAATCCCTTTGCAGCTTAAAGCAGCAGGCAGGCTCTATGTTTTTCTATTTCTCGCAGTCCAGCGCATAGGATAAACACTTATGGGAAAATACCAGGGACAGCATACCGAAAACTGAAAGGGGTTGTTCAGTTAACGAAACTAAACAACTGTCACCATAAGTTTTGAGACCTTCGCGGTTGTTCTTTACAATTAGATAATCGTGGTAAATATCCCGTTCAAAATAACAATCTAACTGTCACCAGGAAAATCTTTCAGGTTTTTTTTTTACTTTTCCATACAAAATTACCACCTCGATCAGACAATTTGTATGGGAAAGTCAATATTTTTTTCATTTCCTGAAAGGATTTCCTGCTGATAGTTGTTCAGTTTCATTGACTGAGCACACACTTTCAGTTTTCGGTACGCTGTCCCTTACACCCGGTATAGGTACTTATAGGAAATACCATATCCAGTGACTCTACATCCGCTCTGCTCTACTCGATATGCAAAGCCGATGAGATGACAAAAAACAATGATGTTGGACCGGTTTTCCGACCTTGCTATGACCGTCGACCGCAGCTGACCAGAGCTACACTGTGTTAATATGTCGCAAAGGTGTAATACATACATACATACATAAAATCACGCCTTTTTCCCTAATGGGGTAGGCAGAGCAAAAACGACCCAAACGAAGGTCGTTCCGCCACGTCTGACAAGTTTTGAGGGTTATTACAGATGATTATGTATATTGCTATAGTGACAGGTTGTCAGCCCATCGCCTAAATTGCAATACCTACACTGAAACTCTCAAATCTAATCCCAAAGGTGTAATAAACGGATAAACACTCGACTGGGCTGGAAAAAAGGCATTGTACCGTTTTTTATACGAGGTGTAAGGGACAGCGTCCCGCAAACTTATAGGGGTTGCTCAGTCAACGAAACTAAACAACTACCACCAGGAATTTTTTTCAGGAAATGAAAAAATATTTGCTTTTTCATACAAAATGACCACATCGATCAGACAATTTGTATGGAAAAGCAAATTATTTTTTTCACTTCCTGAAAAATAATCCTGGTGATATGTGTTCAGTATCGTTGACTGAGCAACCTCTATCAGTTTGCGGGACGCTGTCTCTTACCCGCCGGTATAGGTAGGTACTTCAGTCAGGTATTGTTTCACCTAGTATGGCTATCCCTCTCCCTTCTGTCTGGATCTGGACTGGACTTATTTTAGGATTTAGTCGTGTCGTGTTTAAGTGTAATTCTTGACCACGAAGTCATCAAATCTTTTGCAGTTGACGAACTATGACGTAACCGTCGCAGCCTTCGTTTTGTATGAGACATAAATGATTATTACGTTTTTTAAGTCTGGTTTTTTAACCTACTGACCTTAAGAATATACAATAATTGAAGGCATTCATATCGTTATAAGCAGTATGGCCGACGATTTACGGAAAATCAAAAATTTTTGGTATTTCCGAACGAAATCATGTTTTTAAAACTTTTGTTGAAAAACATACATACATAGGTACATACAATCACGCCTCTTTCCCGGAGGGGTAGGCAGAGACCACATCTTGAAAAACTTCCTTTTGAAATTATCTTTTACGTAATAAAATAGGTCACTAAGGAACTGTAATTATTTAGATAAACATCCTCTTAAATAATGTTATGTTCTGAAAAATGTTGGAAATTAAAGCACATATATCGTCTTGTACCAGGAAACTTGCGCAAGCAGTGGGCACGCGGGAATTTCCCGCATCCAACAGAGAGGTCATTTTCCTGATGTTGGTTGCTGCTATACATCTAATAAGTACCTACTTTAAAGGAAATATAATATTTGTAATTTTTTTTGCAGATTCGAATGCAAAGTATTGTGGCAATCACATGCGAATTTTACTCTTTTGTTTGCGCATATCAATTCTGTGATCCTAAAATACGGCCCCTGTAAGAGAACCTGGCCTACTCACGACCGTGCGCATTATTTCTTCTGAAGATGTACTTACTTATGTACAATACCGGGTGTAACGATCCCTCCGAAGTACGGAATCCTTATCGGACAATCAGGTGATTCAATTCAGCGTGTACTAATGTCCTAATCATAAACTGGGGGAAATAAAATTTTGCTAAATTCGGCACTAGGGTACTTACCTACCTATAGGTACCTATTTTCAATAAGTTGAACCAACGAGTATTATAGTTTAGGTAGGTGTGCAGCGTAGGTATATTACCTAATCTAAGGCCCGTATTTATAATCAGCTCTCAAGAGTGACAGCGAGTTTGAGTTCGTATCAGAAACGTCATTTCAATACAAAGTGACCTGTCAAATCCGCACTTAATATTGCTCTCTTGAGATAGCTTTATAAATACGAGCCTTATACTTCTATGGTTTGCATTGCATCTTACCACCTACATAGGCCCACAGCTCTGTAGCTGACATTTCTCTATTTAACTTGTCTATTTATCAAGACTATAGGTAATTTATCTCTCTCATCCTACGCATTTTTATAAAAGGCGAGCTTCTTACCCCGCGGTTTCATCATTTCATCGAAGAAGAAGGTCTCTGTACCTTGCCTATTCATCATAGTTTTCTACGAAAGAATTTGTTAAATACAAAATACATACATAGGTACATACATAAAATCACACCTTTATTCCTAATGGGGTAGGCAAAGCAAAAACGACCTCAGGGAGGTCATTCTGCCACGTCTGACGAGTTTTGAGGGTTATTATTATTACAGATGATTAAACCTCGACTGAGTCTCGACCACAGGACCTTCCGAATTTACTCGACCATAAGTTGCTTTATTTTTGGCTTCAATACATATAGAAGATCGTAGGTAATGTATAAAATACGAAAAAATATTTCTTCAGTTTTGAACTCAACTTAAAAATGGCGCGCAAAATATAGCCTGTCGCCACCGCCAATCACAAAGCAACAGTGGAAAATAGTGAGTGATGTGGTATATATCGATTTCTGATTATCGATAAAACTCTTATTAAATAAAATAATAAAGAACGGTCAAGTACGAGTCGGACTCGCTCACCGAGGCTTCCGTACCAACTTGGGGGTATTTAAAGCAAATATAGAACCCCCAGTTTCGTTCCCTCGAAAAGGTAACTATTGTAAAGACTTTTTTCACACAAAAATATGAACTGGAGTTTAGGACAAACTTAACTTTGCTGTTGTCTCCATACTTGATATAGGGAGAGGACTACGAATATAAGTTTGTAATGAAAAATATCCTTTTTTTTCGTGATGTGTGAACAAATTTACAGTTATTAGATTTTTTCCTTTGATTATGCTATTAGACACTGCTTCTTTCTGAATTTCAGAATTGTAGGTCAACGGGAAGTACCCTATAGGTTTTTGAATGCTGAGGAAGGCAAAACCTATAGGGTACTTCCCGGTGACCTAGGATCTTGAAATTTTGCAAGAAGCAACGTCTCCTAGTAAAATCAAAGGAAAAAATCCAACACGTTAAATTTGGTGAATGCTGTGTGCAATTTTAATTGGATTTCGAATTTATAATGATCTATGTTAAAAAGATAAGTTAAGTAATTCTTAATTTGTTATCTGTAATTGTACCTTTTTAAATAAAATAAAATCACGAAAAAAGTATACTTTTAGTTTTCGGTTCCCTTGTAATTAATCAAACAAACGTTCGTATCTTTTGATTGGGAAGACTTATAAGTATGATTCTTTTACAGCTTCAAGGGACCCTAGACTTGAGTATTCAGTATAAATTTCAACTTGATACATTCACGAATTCCTAAAAAAAAGGGTCTTGACAGACGGACAGACAGACAGACAGACAACCGAGTGATCCTATAAGGGTTCCTTTTTATTCCTTTTGAGGTACGGAACCCTAATAATTAAGAAGTGGTTAATTGGACTTATTAATTTTTAGAAATTAATATATCACTTTTTTTTGCAGTACGGCTGTGCATAGTAGAAGGTCGAGGGATCTACAAGCGTGGCAGCAAGTTCTGCCCCATATTGGACAAGGAAAATTCAGGCATAGAATGTGTCATTGGAGTAGATCGGTAAGGAACTAGAATATTATTATTTTAATGTTTTAGAATAGATTTATACAAAATTACGGTGACTTAGAGACAAACTTCCTGTTTTCCTGTTTTAGTCACTATCACATTTTCAGTTTTTCAGACGTCGTGTTGTCATCCTGGTGTAATTCTCATAAAGTACCTAATTATAGTATATTATGCAACGCGGGAATAAAGCAGTGTCTAACGTCACGGGCAGCATATTGAATCCTGAGCGGAATGAAGGATTCTAGGATTAATTCCCGAGCGCAGCGAGGGAATTAAATCTTTAATTCCTGAGCGAAGCGAGGGAATTATGACAAGAATCCTGAATGTAGCGAGGGATTCAAGTCTGCCCAAGGCGAAGACACATTTATTCCCGAGGAGCATACTATATTTTACACACCTACTGCACAGATTACTTAGACGGTGGCAGGCGTCTGTAAGATAATAAAGCTCAGAAATATACCTGATCATGTAATATTGATAGATAAATAAAATATTGAAAACATACCAGAAGCAACAGATCCGAAAGTCAACTCACACTCACTGAACTACACTTCACGTTCACAATCCACTACCTACGTATTTTTCCAAAAAACGAATTGTTCATATTTAACATATTCAATATAAATAACAAAATACGATAAAATACTAGTCACAATGTTTTTCTGAAGTCAAAATATTAATTTCACTCGACAATTTACGAAATGGAAGTCAAAATCAATGAAAGAAAAACTTTTGCAAAAACCGTAAAAACAAACCGCGTTTCTTTTTTAGTTTTTTTTTATTTATACAAAGCAAAGAGCACATACAGATAACTAGTCATACAGCCTTTTTACACTCGCCGGGAGGTGCAGAAGGCGAGTGTGGCAACAGTTTTAATACACACACAGCCATATTATTTTTTCTGAAAATTATTTTCTTAGTAGTTCACATGACATTCCAAATTCAAATCTCATAATAACCCTTGGGCTATTAAGGATTTCCATACAACTTTATATCCCTTGGGATTATTTTCTTGCTTTAAACGCAAGTTCCTTGATACATTATGTTGATATAATAATGCAGTGGTGTGTAAAATAATTTTCCTGTATTTTTTTAGACTTGACTGTCTTCGGCGCATCCACAAAGGCACGGTGGATTTTGGCGTGTTCAGTCCTGAAGATTTGATTGCGGCTCAGTGGTACAATGTGGAAGTTTTAGTCGTTAATGAGCTACGTACAAAGCAGCGTAAGTATTGTTTGTACCTACAGCTAGACTGTAGATATAAGATATCATAGATTAGTTTTCATTTTCAATGATGGAGAGGCTTCGCAAAATGCATTTATGATAATGAATCCGATATCCAATCTCTTGATCATCTTTACAGGACCGTTCGCGCGCAGTATAGTAGCGGTAGCAAATAACAACATTTTCCGTGATAAGCCAGCCAGTCTCACTGACGTGCTCCGCAACACTTCCCTGTGTCACCCAGCTAACAACGATGACTTGAAACCTCTGAGTGAAACTCTTGTTAGGGTAAGTTCTTTGGGTAAAATATTGTGTAAAATAATTTTAAATATTGGGTAAAATAAATTTGGGTAAAATATTGAAGCGAGCAAGATTAGCTTCTTTGTAATGCCGTTTCATACAATACAATACAAAATACTTTATTGCACAAAGAAATACAAATACATACAACAGAAAAGCAAGGAACAAACCAGTACAGTATAGGCGGCCTTATTGCTAAAGCAGCAATTTCTACCAGGCAACCTTCATTTCATTTAAATTTCTTTTTCATCACTACCAACTTGAACTATCGCACTTCTTATCCAGCCATGCGAACTTGTCGGGAAATATAGTTTCTTTTTACACTTTCTTGTGTTTTTAAAACGTTATATTTGTTTCAGTACCTAGAATCTCTGGTAGTAGAGAGAAAATGCGACCCAGAGCTCTCTCTGGAAGAGAACCGCATCAATGCGACGGCTGCCTTTTTCAACAAGGCTTGCATGGCTGGGCTCTGGGTGCGTGATGCTAATCGAGATGCTGAACTGAGTAAGTGACTCTCTTTTTAAAAAAAACTCCTTTTATCACACGTGTCAGAAGTAAAACTTCTATGTATAAAAATTAAAGACTAAAATTACCTAGATAATAGAAAAAAGATCAAATTATATCGAAGGTATTCAAATGATTGAGGCATAGTATTAAAACGTATTTTGACATTGTCACCTGTCATCTGTCACCTACATGTCATCTGTCATCTGTCACCTACCTGTCACCTGTCATCTGCCACCTGTCATCTGTCACCCGTCACCTGTCACCTGTCACCTGTCAAATTTTACTTTCAACGCGCCTAAAGTAGTTTCACTACAATAAAACGTATACTTTAGTGACGGGAAACTCATTGTTTCGTTTTAAACAATGAGTTTCCCGTCACCAAAGTATACGTTTTATTGAACGTGTATTTTGTTACATTCAGAGCGCAAATACCCATCACTATGCGCTGCGTGTGCAACTACCTGCAGCAAGAGCGATAACTACTGGGGCGCGAGTGGCGCACTCAACTGCTTGACGGACCGGGCTGGTGACGTCACATGGGGATTTAAAGATGATGTTTTGAAGTACTTCGAGGTAAATTAGACCGTTTTTGCCTTGCCGCGTCTGACAAAATGTGGAGGGCAATTTTAGATTTAAATATGTATCAATACAATTCCTTTAATCCATTTGCTGGCTTCTACAGCATGCTAAAGAGGAGAAGCAATCGACACAACACAGTTCTTCCTAGTCCAGCTTAAAAATTGATTATAGAGCTAATTTACCTTTTTAATTTCCAGAAAAGTTCCTTTGCTGACCAGTATTCGTTCCTCTGCAAAGACGGCACCTCACAGAATCTTAAAATGAAAGAGCCGTGCTCTTGGGTGTATCAACCTTGGAACGTTATCGTTGCTAAAAGGTAAGTTAATTTATAACAAGTACCTATTTTGAAATAAAGTTCATAAAACCCGACTGTATGTATAAAAAACAGTTGCAATTTATTGTTTGACTTGGTAAGTATTTTTGTAATTTCCTTCAGATTTCCTTTATTTTGATAACCTACTCGATAGTTTCAGCTTTGGAAAAGTTTATAAAATTATGCCCTTTTCCAGGAAAGCAGCAGAAGCCGTTGCGAAGCTGACATCTTCCCTCACGAACAACACTGTAGTCGTAGACGGGCACTGGCATGGGGCACTGGCCAACCTCCTGAAGATTCACCAAGCACTGCCTCCGCCGCTGAACCCGCCTCAAAACCCGAGGGACTACCTCTCCTCGGCACCAGGCTTTACTGAAGCTTACAGCCAACATGCTTGCAATCCTCCCAGGTAAGATGTTCTAGCAACCCTCCGCATTAGCGTTCGAGTGGTTCAAAAATACGGCTCCTGGGCTCTTTCATTTAGATTTTATTCTGCCACGTACCAAAAACCAAAAAGAGGTATTCTCCAATGTTTCACTTAGTATTAAATTATAAACTCTTACAAAGTCTTATAAAACACCCTTCCTTTCCACAGGCACATAACGATCTGCACGCGTAATCTGCTCGAGAACAACAAATGCGAGTGGTTGGGTGAGGCTGGTTCTGTCCACGGGGAAATGCCACCACTGCAGTGCGTTCTACGGAATAGTACTGAAGAGTGTATGGCGACCGTGAGGGATGGACAAGCTGATGTTGTTACAGCAGACAGCGACTGGCTGATGCTAGCCCAAAGGTGAATACATTCTGCCGACCACTGTTTAGTGTATTCTGAAAGATAAATTCTGAATTCTGAAAAATTCGGTGTGGTATCCACACGTTGAAAAGCGTAGAGTGGGACGACCTCCAACCATATGATTTTACTTTATGTTACAGAGACTTCTCGCTGACTCCCATACTATACGAAGCAACACCAATCATCAACGACATACCCACGGTGGCCGCTTACGTCCGCAAAGACTCTGGCATCAACAAGATCTCTGATCTACGCAACAAACGCGCTTTCTTCCCGAGTTTCGATGGAGTAGCATGGCATGCAGTTACACGGTACCTCACTAAAAACCAAAAAGAAAAATGTAGTGAGATAGCCAATACATTCTTTAGCAGCATTTGCGCGCCAGGAATTGAAAAAATCAATGTGACAGACAAGAAGAAGGAACAGTATACAAGAACTTGCTACAAAGAAGGTGAAAATATTGTAAATGGAGAAGCCCAAGCGTTGAGGTCTTTAGTTGAAGGCAAAAGTGATGTAGCTTTTATAAGCAGATCTACCTACAACTTGTACAGATCAAAACATTTCCAAGAGACATGGGCGAAAGACTTAATGGAGTTGACACCCGTATGCCCTGATGAAAATGCGAAATATTGCTTTATAAGTTGGACAAACCTTGGACATGTCTTTGTTTCTAGCAACATAACAGCAATGAGAAAGCAAGAAGTAGAAAATGTGCTGACAAGTTTTGACCACCTTTTTGGAAATTATGCTCATGAGTTAATGTTCTCGATGTATGGGCCATTTAACCATCATTTGGATGTTTTATTTCACAATAGCACCAAAATGTTATCTACCGACCTAGCCTACTTCACTAGTCATCGACCATTTAGCCAAATGCCGCTAAATTTTGAACTTTCTGTATTGAATGAAACAAAAATTTGCCAATTTACTGATTTCACTACAGGTTTTAGCGTTAAAATTGTGCCAGGTATGTTATTAATATGGTCTCTAGTCTTTAGTGCAATTTTAGTAAATTAAATTAGGTAAAAAAAAAATGTGATAAAAATGCCAAGTTATTGTAACTTTCAAAAAATAAGTAAATTTTGTACTTTCCCAATAAAATATAATTTTAATGATACCTATGATGTTATTTTAAACTAAAATAAAACTAGAGAAGACTATTGACTTTCACTTTTGATGCTTTAAGTACTGAACTTCTGCCTAGCGTTTTCCCGGCCTAATACTCTGCCTTCCGACTTTTTCTACTCGACAAGTTCGCCGATGTAAGATCGTTCTCTTCCTTATTCGCTTTCACTGCTCACGGCGTCTAGCCGATGATTAATTACTCAGTGAGCCACTGAGTAGATAATCACTACTCAGCATGGTGAACGATCAAAACGGGATGGCAGAATCGCCAGACAGACATTAGAATAATCAAACATATATAAGAACTATCCATAAAAATACTGGGGTACGTTCAGAGCCGCTCGATCGATCGAAATTTAACCTGGTTAAAAATTATACTGCCCGTTCAGAGACACCTGTCAGACGAAATTTCGACTAGGTTAATTTTTATCCGGCCCGTTCAGAGGCGCACCGGAAGTGAAGTTTTATCTATAATAATAATAATAATAAATAATAATAAAATTGTTTATTTTCTCACAAATCTTATACTAATCTGACAGCGGCTAAAGTGCACGTTCAGTGCGTCCCACTAGTATAAGATTTGATCGGTATAAATATCGAACTGGGTCGTCTGAACGTACTCCAGGGGTACGTTCAGAGCCGCTCGATCGATCAAAATTTAAACTGGTTAAAAAATATCCTGCCCGTTCAGAGGCGCCTGTCAGATGAAATTTCGACTAGGCAAATTTTTATCCTGCCCGTTCAGAGATGCACCGGAAGTGAAGTTTTATCTGACAGCGGCGAAGATTTTGCTACCTCGAGAGCGTGCGAATCTGAGGTGCGAATATTTCGCCGGCTGTCAAATGTGTATGTGTGTGTATGTATGACGTCTATCATTGGTCAATGGTTTCGATGTGTAGCAATTTTGACAGATTGGCGGTTTACACACTGCGGCGGAATACGCCGCCCTACGCGGCGTATTCCGCCGGCAGTGTGTTAACCGCCATTCGTTCGGTGCACGTTCAGTGCGACCCGCTAGTATAAATATCGTACGGTTTAAAATTTATACTGGCCGTCTGAACGCACTCCAGATAACTGCATCCCTCAAAACTGCATAGGCTCAAGCTCTTCGCTTTCCCTTATAATATGGGAAAACACTAAAAAAAAACACTACGATTATTATTGGAATTAAGGATACTGATGACTAGGCTGCATGGGCTCAAGCTCTTCGCCTTCCCTTTTATTATGGGAAAACATTAAAAAAAAAAAAATTGGAATTAAGGAGTTTTGCGCGGGAACCGTAACGAATCACACGTATGGACTGAATTTCTGGCTTTCTAATTTAGTTTTTCGCGGTTATTATTGTGTTAGTGTAGTGGAATTAGCATAATAATGTACCGGTAGTGAAAGACAATGTGGTGAAAGTAAGAAATAAAGTACAGAAATCCTATATGGTTCGACTCGACACTCCCGCGTAAATCATCAGAGAGCATTAGATGGCGGCCACTCGCGATCTAATGAGTTCTAGGTTAGGTTAGGTTAGGTTGGGTTTTTGCGCGGGGGACATGAAAAATCTGACGGACTTTGTTCCTCGCTCTTCTAAATTAGTTCCTTGCAGTGTTTGTTGTATTTAATGTGGTGGATTTAACATAATGATCTGCTGACGAGGAACAATATGGCGGGAGTAAGAAGCAAAGGAAGGCGCTACCGTACGATTCGGATTGTTATCTCCGCGCAAAAGTCTGTTGAGCATTGGAATGTGAATCACCGGCGCATTCCAATGACTTTTAGGTTAGCGTAGGTTAGATTAGGTATAAGAAGACAAAAGTAAATACACTCTGAAGACTAGGCTGCATGGGCTCACGCTCTTCGCCTTCCCAAACGGGAGAATAAAAAAAATAATAATAATATTGGAATGTGATTGGAATTAATTGAGATTTTCTTAAAAATACATACTAATAAAGAAATGTGAAAAAGTGGTGAATAATAATGGAGGAAGTTGTTCAAGATACAACAATAGACGTGAAGCAGAAGATTTCTGGAGGAAAGTTCATCCGTAATGGTTGCATTTTAGGTTTCGGTATGTAATCAAGAGATTTTTAATATTTTAGCATTTTTCATGTCTATTTTCATTAGAAGAACTTAAGGGCCTCTCCGTGAATAATTTCTTGTCTTACTTTAATTGTTTTTAACTGAAAAGTTTACAAATAATAGGTACTAAAAGTAATTGGTGTTATTATATTACTAACCCAAATCCCAAGGTGACTACCAATTATCTACCTATTGTAATATTATACATAATATAGATAATTGTCTCACCTGTTGGGGGTCCTACCATTTCAGTTTCAGGATAGATAAATTATGTGAATCTATAATAATTATTGAGTTCTTTTGTAGGTGACTGGACAGGCAATTTAAAAAAATACTAAGTCAGGCAACATAATACTACCAACATGTAAAATTTTATTTAAAAATATAAACATAAAAAAATTGCTAAATTTTAGAACAACTTTTTGAACAAAATTGGGCCTCCCATTCAAAATGACTCGATCAGCTAGCACAATTTGTAGGTATGGGAGGCAGAAAATCTTTTTCATAAAATTTTATGTCGTAGTGTTCTTTGGGGTAAATTGTTCAGTTTTATACCCTATAGTTTGGTTAGGCATTTGTTTTTACAATCTGTAAGGATGTTAAAAAAATAGGTGACCATATTTTAGGGTTTGATTCTTCCCATGAAACTGAACAACTTTCACCAAGGAACATAGGTCGAAACATGAAAAAAAAACGGCCCTCCCATACAAATAGACTCGAGCCGCTGACACCATTTGTATGGGAGGGCCAAATTTATTTTTTTCATATTTTGACCTATGTTCCTTGGGGAAAGTTATTCAGTTTCATGGATAAAATCACACCCATATATGGTCACCTATTTTTTTAACTCCCTGTATAACTGTCTGCAGCTATCCTTATTGGCTACCTACACTACCGCTATGTCTCGGAACTTCACGAGAACTACTACCATTTCTCGCATCTCTCGGATTTGGAGCGAGAGCTCACGTTGTGTACCGAGATGGGGTTCTACTACTCATACTATAAGACTGTTGTGGAGGTAAGTTATATGGATGTAAGGGACAGGTACCCTAAACTGATAGGGGTGGCTCATTCAACAAAACTGCACAAGTTCCAATAGAAAATTCTTGCAGGTAATGTTTTTTTTTGTACTTTTTCATATAAAATGACCACCTCAATCAGACAATTTGTATGGGGAGGCAATTTTTTTTTTCAGGCTGAAATGTAATAATTATTTTTAGGTGCATTCTTTTGATTTTAAAATCATACGTAAAATACACATCATAAATCCACCACAAATCCTATTTAAAAAATATCGCTTAAATTCTTCTAAAGCTAAGAGTATTTTTTTTATGCAATTTTTTTTTTTCAATTTCAGTCCAAAGTTGCCCTCAATATTTGTCAGACCTAGCCCTCAGCGCCCTAGCCCTCAGCCTACCCCTTAAAGGACAAAGGCGTGACTGTGTATGTACGAATTTTTCAGGAGAGACCATTCCTGGCAGCTATATCAAGGTTGATGTACGACCGACAGGTGGAGTATCCCAAGGAGGTCAATGCTTTCAACAGGTTCAACATTCACCCAGAGGTATAGAATAAATGTTACATTAAACAGTTCACTTCCATCCTGGACTGGGTGCGAAAGAAAAACATAGAATATGCCAGTTCCTTCTCCTCCCGAGCATGAAGTAAAAACCTGAAAGAAAATTTCGCGCTCACTTCGCTCGCGATGCATTTCAACATCGTCGCTCTAATCGGTCAAAAAGTTTTTTCGCCGACTTGGCCTATTCGTAATTATATATGATGATGTGCCAACGGAGGGTTGTGTCCGTTATAGTATACCTATTTCGCTTTTATAACTTTTTGAAAGGGCCCCGAATTCTTGTGTACCCCAGGGCCCCAGCACAATTTAAGACGGCTCTGAGCAGACGTTCTGCGAAAGCAGTGTCCCGTAAATAATTCAGGATTGGGAAGATTCAGATAATGTGTTATGGCTTTTTCAAGATCTTTGTGTGGTACATCTTCCACCCACGTAATTTAGAAAAAAAGTAGGTTTGCTACAGGGGTTTGGTTGTAGTTCTATATCTACTGTTTACACAATTCGTAATAATGGAGAGTTATAGAGAAATTGCGGTTTATTTTCGTTTTAGTGTTGTAAATATTGGCTAAAATATTAGTCTCAGACGTACAAGTCTAGATTGTATACCCCAGTACTATTATATATTCTGTGGCTTTGGCCAATGGCGTGGCTAAAATGAAATCATTCCGTAACACGCAAAAGTTTGATAAAGGAACCAGCATTTGCCTTAAAAAATTAAGAAATTTAAATATCCGCACACATAAAGTGTTAGGAAATGTTCATTGCACACGTGTATATGGAAAAGTATATCAATAACAAACTGTTCTTAATTAAGTATTAATACCGACTTTACCACATGAGTGTAGATAAATATTAATATTGCTCACCAGGTGATAATAGGCGCGCTATACCGCTACTCAGAGCCTATACTCAACTCGTCAGCGCATAAGGAGTGCCACTTGGTGCACCGGGGCGAAGGCCTATCCCCTGTCCACAGCTGTGGGGGCATCGGAGTACCCATGATGTTCTATTTGGAGGCTGTATGGATACTAGCCGGGTTGCTGCTGGCTGTAGTCTTCCTGCATGGAGCCACTTTGAGGTGAGTTGAGTCTGTGTTACTTAGAGGGGCGGAGGCCTATCCCCTATCCACAGCTGTGGCGGGGTCGGAGTGCCCATGACGTTCTATTTGGAGGCTGTGTGGGTACTAGCCGGCCGGGTTGCTGCTGGCTGTTGTGTTCCTGAATGGAGCCACTTTGAGGTAATGATCATGTTTAAATATCACAATCAGTTTTCTTCCATGCTCGATAGGTAGCTTTAAAAAAACTGAAAGTTCTAGCTGATTTTACCCAGGTACGTTACGAAGAGCGTAGCGACCAAGTATTATTACGTTATTGACTGAGATATGTTAGCTTATATTATATTCATTTAATGTAAATGTCTACCTATATGTTGTTATAGATAAGTTCCTTTTATTTTTCTTCCTTGTATAGTATTTTTTAGGTTTGTCCTGTTCTATCTACTGTTCTATACATTGTATTTAGAAATAAACAAATGGCGAGCGTAGCGAGCAAGAGTTATTATGTTATTGACTGAGATATGTTAACTTATATGGCGAGCGTAGCCAGCGCGCCTGTTATTAGTATTACGTTATTGAGGCAGGTGCGGTAACGGTAACTAATATGGCGAGCGTAGCGAGCACCATAATTGACATTATTAATTCTCGAAAAGCTCTGTATTTTTTTTGTTTATGTGCTATTGCATAACGTGCAGGCATTTTAATCAGATGATAAAATACTCCTTTATACTACACCTGTTCGGAAAGTACATTAGTTCTTACTAAAAAAAGGGAAGAAAGTACGTAATATCCAAACGAACTTATGCAGGCGGCAAAAATTTATGAAATTTACTTTCTTCCCTAGGGGAGAAAGTAGGTAAATTCCATATATTATTCCCTCCGTACTTTATTTATTTTTATTCGTAATTCAAGATTTACTATTTCCTTGTAGTGGCACAGTACTGGGCGGCGCGCTGTCCGTGGCGCAGTACTTGGCCAACCACAGTTCGGCGACGCGCGTGCAGCGGTCGCCCAACGAGCGGGAGAACTTGGCGGTTCCGCTGCTGTGCCTCCAGGTGTGGCTGCTGACTGTGCAACTGAGGAATAAGGATAAGAAGACCTGCTTCCAACTGCAGGTAAACAGGTTTTTTAGGGTTCCGTACCCAAAAGGTAAAAGATTCTATTACTAAGGCTTCGCTGTCGTCTGTCCGTCTGTCACCAGGCTGTATCTCATGAATTGTGACAGCTAGAGAGTTGAAATTTTCGCAGATAATGTATTTCTGTTGCCGCTATAACAACAAATACTAAAAACCAGCATACAATAAATATTAAGGGGGGCTCCCATACAAAAACGTGATTTTTTTGGCTCGTTTTTGTAGATAATGTTTCGGAGGCTGTTTCTCATGAACCGTGATAGTTAGATAGTTGAAATTTTCACAGATTATGTATTTCTGTTGCCGCTATAACAACAAATACTAAAAACTGGCCAAGTGCGAGTCCGACAACAGATATGATTTTGTTGCCATTTTTAAAAATGATGGTACGAAACCCTTCGTGCGCGAGTCCGACTCGCACTTGGCCGGCTTTTATGTTTTTTTAATTTGTCCTAATCTTAAGGAATTAAAAATTAATCAAATAGCCATAATCACACACAACTAGTAAACCCAAATCAATCTTAATTAAAAGCGACATTTGATAATAAGTACTTGAAATTTCAGAAAGTACGAATTGTGTTTTGCTATAGTGACGGGTTATCAGCCTTTCGTATAAATTACAAACCGTAGCTGGGTTTTTCAGCATACTTGGGAGAAGTAGCTGGCACATTCTATGTTTTTCAATCGCTCCGCTCCCCTGGACTAGATAAGCAAAAAACACCTTAACATTATCTCAAAATTAGTTAATTTAATTAGTCTATCTTGTAATATTTCCGACTATGATCTCACAAAGTAGTCATTTATCCCTAAATATTTTTGTTACATCTTCCATGCTGGACTGGGAGTGATGAAACATAGAATGTGCCAGGTGCATCTCCTCCCTGGCATGCCAAAAAATCAGCTAAGTTAGTGAGGGTTTCGGTATTGTAATTTTAGGCGAGGGGCTGACAACTAGTCACTATAGCAATATACAGTTTTTTCTGGAATAGAAACCCCTTTGCCAGACGTGGTGGAACGACCTTTGTTTAGTTAGAAACGCTCTGCCTACCCCATTAAAGATAAAGGCGTGATTATATGTATGTATGTATTTTTGTTACAGGTTTCAATCTTCATAATCAACTGCCTGTGCCTATTATTCTGGCAACTATCTCAGTTCCTATTCCTCACTCAGACCGCCATCTTCTTTGTCATGGAACAACTAAAAATCATCGACATAAAAACGCTTTGCATTTTCTTACATTCCCACTTCTGCGGACTACATATGGCCGTGTTATTACTACAAGGAAACGATATGCTCAAATCTTCGTTATTCACTTCGTTTTTCATAGTCGTTTCTGCTTATGTTCTATTCTTTAGTTCTTTTAGGATCAAAGTGAGAACGAAATTCGATTTCGCTGTTGAATCCTGGTTAGTGTTGTTAAGAATTTGTATAGTTATTTGTGCTTCCTTCTATTTGAAGAAACTTATTAGCGATTTCTTCGGTACTGAAGATGATGATCATATATGGGAGTTGCTGTTTTCTAAGTTCACTAGTTACAAATCATTTCACACTTTAATGTATACCTGTATAGATGTTTTTGATTTTCTGCCCGTGAGCTATTTTGTTGGAGTCACAAGAACAATTTTACTACCTTTAGCTGTATATTCCTCCCTATATTACTGTCTTCAATGGCTGTCAAAGGCCAATGTTGAAACCATAGAATATTTCCACGAGAAAAACAAAATTAATTTAGATAAAGAACCAACCAAAACAAAAACTAACAAAAACAAACTGAAAAAGAAAGATACAAAAGAAAATTACAATAAAAACAAAGATGACACAGATTCTGACGACAGCGGTATAGAAAACAACACAGAAGAAAAAAACAAACCATTAAGACTAGACCTTGACAAATTGAACAAAGAATTCAAAGAACACGAGAAAGCCAAAGAAGCTATAGACAGCGTGTTCGTATACTTCATGAAGACATTAAGCATAGACGCAGCTGTATTCTACAACGTGTCTCAAATGGTCGTTTTTGGAATAATGGCGTACATGTTCATGAGGTTGAAGATGTTGTTGACGACGCAGATGTGTATTGTGTCGTCTTTGGCAGTGAACGCAAATATGGCATTGTAAGTATTTATTGTTAAAACGTTACCTTACCTGGTGTAAGGGACAGTGTACCGCAAACTGATGATGGGAATTGTTCAGTTAACGAAACTGAAGCTTTAACAATAAAACTTCTTGTAAGTGATATTTTTTATTTCCTCAAT
Organism: Scrobipalpa atriplicella; assembly: GCA_029255725.1. Taxonomy (NCBI): domain Eukaryota; kingdom Metazoa; phylum Arthropoda; class Insecta; order Lepidoptera; family Gelechiidae; genus Scrobipalpa; species Scrobipalpa atriplicella. The sequence goes on from JARACY010001784.1 coordinate 42,138, forward strand.
ACAAAGTTAAGTGACCATTGACCACTTCAATCAGACAATTTACATGGCGATCCCTTTTTTTCATGACTGAACAACCTCTTTCAGTTTTTGGAACACCGTCCCTTGCACCCTATATATAAGACGTATAACTTTAAATTAGAGAGAGATAGAGAAACACACATTATTGTAAAGTATAATTGTACTGGAAAGACTGGTCCAAAGAACGGAAGGGACGGAAGACAGGAAGCAAGATCCTGGAGAGACGGGGTCCAAGACGGACGTGAGGGACAGGGATGGCTGTGAGGGACAGGGATGGCTGCGAGGGACAGGGATGGCTGCGAGGGACAGGGATGGCTGCGAGGGACAGGGATGGCTGCGAGGGAAAGGGATGGCTGCGAGGGACAGGGATGGCTGCGAGGGATAGGGATGGCTGCGAGGGACAGAGGGACGGGAGGGAAATCAGTGTAATGGTGGTCAAATACTAGTCGAGTCGGTGAAAAAACTTTATTTATTTCTGACAGCAGCTTCCAGCCGCGCCTCGCCAAACTGGTGTTCTGGGGCCTTGTCATATCAGTGATAGCACAAGAGCTATACGGGAATATCACACGACAACTTTCCATACAAGGTTAGTTTTTATTTCTAGATTCATTTTTACTACTAGCTGGTTCCTGCGACTTCGTTCGCGTATAAGTTACACACCTACTTACAGATAGACATAAGTAACAGTCAGAATTCATACCTTTAACACTGCCAGGATTCGTTACCGACCAGCCGTAGACAGAGAAAGTATAGACCGCATGATAGCATTTGTCGCGTTCACACAAGAAAAAGAAGGACTTATGCCTATATCTTGTGAAAGAACGAGACAAAATGATACTATTTTTTCAAGGTCAGCTACTGAGTTGTTAACTATGCGACCAAAACAAATTGGGCGCGCTGAATATGGCGGCTTGAAGACATCATACGCCTAATTGTTGACCATAACAAATTGGGCGCTGCTGAATATGGCGGCTTGAGGACATCATGCGCCTAATTGTTGACCATAACAAATTGGGCGCTGCTGAATATGGCGGCTTGAGGACATCATGCGCCTAATTGTTTTGGTCGCGTAGTACCTACATTTTCTATCCCTTTCGGTGACACGCTTGCTAGCCGTCTATAGGTACCCATATTCTAAGTCTATGTGACCAGCAGAATAGTGAATAGTAATAGAATAGCTTCGTTTTGTGTTTCTGAACCCTCCAGTCTAAAGTTCAACTTGTGGTTACATAATAGTAAGTGGTACGCTGTCTAGAAGATCTAGAAGTATTCTTATCCTCACGTTTCTCCCAGGTGAATTCTCCGACTACGAAACGGAGGAACTGATCGAGTGGATCGTTCGTGAGACCCCTGCGGGCGCGGCGTTCGCGGGTTCGATGCCCGTGTCGGCTGCCGTCATGTTGAGCGCAAGGCGTGCGGTGGTGTCACATCCACATTATGAACATGCTGATGCCAGGTCAAAAAATATATATTTGATTTAGTTGCATAACATAGCTCATGGGGTCTTAGTATCGACAGAGAATCACATAAACAATATAAAAATAAAATCCTATCGAAAAAAATATTTGCCTTCGCCACACAAAAAAATATCTGATCGAATAGGTTATTGCTCTCGATTCTGGCGGCAACATTTCTTAACTAATTTTAAGATAACGCGGTCACTTTCTCAACTTTTACATAAGAACAGGACAGCAAATAAACACCTTGACATTCCTAATTTGACGTAAGACGCTTTAAATAAGAACTGAGCATAGAGCATAAGCATATAGTCTTTTATTTTACGTCATTTACGCAGTATTACGTCAGATTAGGATTTTTAATGTCATGTGTTTAATTGCTATCCTGTTCTTATGTCAAAGTTAGGAAAGTGACAGCGCTATCTAAGAATTAGAATTAGGGTGATGTTGCTAGAATCGATAGCATTGTCAAAATTTTACTATGACGGCGCTAATTCAGGACGCACTATTCCTAATTCTTAGTAGTATTTTTCTTTTCTGTTTGAGTAGGATTTTTTGTTTGTGATCCTTTATCGTTACCAAAACATCCCCTATAATCTAAACTTATAAAATCGTTTGTCCTTACTGACTGACTGACTGACTGACTGATTCATCAACGCAGAGCCTAAACTACTAAAGCTAGAATCATTAAACTTAGAGAGCAAGTTCCTCTTATAACGTAACCTCCCACTAAGAAAGGATTTCCGGATTTTCCCTCCCTAACCGGGTAAAAAGGGGGGTTGAAGTTTGTATGAAAGTCCGTCAATTTTGAAGGTAGGATCTTCAAATTTTGTATTTAGGCTAATGATTAAAAAATAATTTATACGTGTTTCAGCATTTTTGCATTTTTTGCCCCTAAGAGGGTTAAATAGGGGATGGAAGTTTGTATGGAAATTCCGTCAATTTTGATGGCAGGATCTTCCAATTTTGTTTTTGGGGTAAAGATTTAAAAATAATGAACACGTATTTCAGCGTTTTTGTATTTTCCACCCCTAAGGGGGTTAAATAGGGGATGGAAGTTTGTATTGAAATTCCGTCAATTTTAAAGGTAGGAACAGCGCGGGAACTCAATCCCACGGGAAAACTCTTAGCTGCGGGTGAAACCGCGGGGCGGAAAGCTAGTTAGCTATATAGCATGCAATTAAATTAACATCCTGTATTATTCACAGAGATCGAGCCTACGCAGTACATAAAGTATACGGTCGGTTCACAGCACATCAACTATACGAAGAGCTGACCAAACTAAAAGCCACATTCCTCATAGTGGAGACACGGTTGTGCTACGGACGGACTACGTAAGTTTATAAACATTCGTATACTAACAAAACAAACATTCACACACTCCTTTATTTAGACACTCACGTCGCACCCGTTTATACACGCTTACATCCATTTACACGCTATTGCACTTAATTACATTAATTGGCACGCAAATTCTTCCATGCTGGACTAGAAGCGGCTGAAGCCACATACCTCATAGTGGAGACACGGTTGTGCTACGGACGGACTACGTAAGTTTATAAACATTCGTATACTAACAAAACAAACATTCACACACTCTTTATTTAGACACTCACGTCGCACCCGTTTATACACGCTTACATCCATTTACACGCTATTACACTTAATTACATCAATTGGCACGCAAATTCTTCCATGCTGGACTAGAAGCGGCTGAAGCCACATACCTCATAGTGGAGACACGGTTGTGCTACGGACGGACTACGTAAGTTTATAAACATTCGTATACTAACAAAACAAACATTCACACACTCCTTTATTTAGACACTCACGTCGCACCCGTTTATACACGCTTACATCCATTTACACGCTATTACACTTAATTACATCAATTGGCACGCAAATTCTTCCATGCTGGACTAGAAGCGGCTGAAGCCACATACCTCATAGTGGAGACACGGTTGTGCTACGGACGGACTACGTAAGTTTATAAACATTCGTATACTAACAAAACAAACATTCACACACTCCTTTATTTAGACACTCACGTCGCACCCGTTTATACACGCTTACATTCATTTACACGCTATTACACTTAATTGGGTACTTGACTGGGTGACTATTGAGCTTAAAAAAATCAAAACGTTTATACTATAAAACTGATGGCTAAAAAAAAAATATTGTGGATTTAATTCATCATTTAAAAAAAAATCAAATTTAGATTTTAATAATCGAGTTAAAAGTATATAAGTTATTGATTTGAGTAGTCAATATTTACTAAAATGTGACGTCATAATTTACTATTTTCATACAAAAAAGCGTTTTTGACATTTCATAAAAAGTTGCTGATTTGACTAGTTGAAAGTAGCCAATTACCTACATCAATTGGCACGCAAATTCTTCCATGCTGGTCTAGGAGTGCGTTCACGGGCGCACGGTTAGGGAAGACGAGGGGAATTGTCTATGGTTACCGCGCCACTCTCGACCTTATTACCAAGAGAAAATTTCGCCAAATGTCAAAAACCATAGACAATTCCCCTCATCTTCCCCTAACCGTGCACCCGTGAACGCACTCCTAGGTGCGCCCGTGAACGTACCCTAGAAGCGGCTGAAGCCACACATACCTCATAGTGGAGACACGGTTGTGCTACGGACGGACTACGTTAGTTTATAAACATTCACGCATCTTACATAACAATGAAAGTAGGTATTTAATTCTTTAGGGTGTGATGTGATTCTAACCCATGAAACTGAAACAATTTTACCCTTACCAAGAAACATCGGTTGAAATATACAGGGCGTGTTAATTTAATTGCGTGCCATAGCTTAGCTTAGGGGGTGTTTCAGTAACGTTAAAAGAGCACATAAAAAAACAAAAAAGTCAAAAAACCAAAAGTCTGTATTTATTATCCTTGGTCTTGCGCCAATAGTACTAGCTTGCGCTCTAACCGAGCCCGCGCGAGTCGCTATCACTGGTCGATGCGACTCGCGCGTCTCGCGGATTTGGTAATAAGCGCGAGCGCTAGACGCAGCTCTGGAAATCATTATAAATACCTAGTGTTAAAAGCACTTTGGCCTTTGTGATGACAGTAAGAGAAAACGAAACGCATCGGTTCGTCGTCTGTTGACCACTGTTTCGTCCTCTATAGACTCATCAGAGGCATGCCTTTAACACTAGACATTGCTTTATTTCGACAGGGATACACGTGGGAAAAGCCCTCTTGTGGGGAGGACCACTCTGCGGAGATTGTGCCTAACCGGCTTCTCTTAAAGAGTTGGATTCCGTTCCGATCCAACAAGCTAAGCTCACAAGAGCGAAGCACTTGCAAATTATAAATACCTACCTTTTTTTTTTACAGGCTTTATTTACGTTACTGAACACCCTCTAAGCTACGGCACGCAATTAAATTAACACCCTGTCCTAGTACTATTATATATTCTGTGGTAGTGTCATGTTGAATTGGAGCCGGGAGGTTTTATGTTTTCATATTTCGACCTACGTTTCTTAGGGAAAGTTTGTTCATTGTTCAGTTTCAGAACGCACACCATAGATTTACCACTATCCGTAGATTCATCCTTATCGTTTAACATGGGTTTAACAATGGGACAGAAAAGGAGTGCTCGGAGCACCATTTTTCCATAGGAGTGAGCGAGAGGTTGTATAACCCGAATAAATTACAAAAGACCACGCGCCGCTATGATAGGTAACTGACAGAGGTCTAGTGCATTTTGACGGGTAGTACAGTCAAGCAAGTCTCGCTTTGTTTTTGTACGACGTGCTGAATCTCTAGTAGTCGTAAATCAATGACACACACACACACACACACACTTATACTCGTATAATTTACACGAATTCTCAACAATGTTGTTATTAATTTTCTAGACAAGGCTGCACGATCCTAGACATCTGGGACGCGGAAAAACCCTCATACAAACCCCGACCGCAACTCTGTCATACCATATTGACAGAGCCTACAGACCATCTATACAGGGTGTTTACCAACAACCACTACTCTGTATTTAGAGTGCACGACCTTAGTGTCAGGTAAGACCATAGATTATAAACAACGAGAAAATTTTAATGATTACATAACCACTTTTTTTTTTTACTCCTGTCCATCCCGCGACCTTCACCAGATCGTCGGACCACCTTGTGCCGCCGAGGCACTTGGGCCAATTTATGGTTTTATTGTCCATAGGGGGGATAAATCTAAATTGAATAGATATTATAAATAATGACCAGATTAGATAATGCCCTCGATTCTGGCCGCCACATTCTTAACTAATTTTAAGATAGCGTTGTCACTTTCTTTACTTTGACTTAAGAACAGGAAAGCAAATAAACACATGTGTTTGACGCTCCTAATTTGACATAAGCTGCTTTAAATAAGAACCGAGCAAAGAGCATGTTCCTTATTTTACGTTAAATAAGCAATCTAATGTCAAATTTAAGCAATTTAATGTCAGATTAGGAATGTCAAAGTCATGTGTTTATTTGCTATCATGTTCTTCTGTCAAATATAAGAAAGTGACAGCGCTACTAAGAATCAGAATTAGTAAATGGACGGCGTGAATCGAGGCCAATATATACCGGGTGTAAGGGACAGCGTCCCGCAAACTGATAGGGATTGTTCAGTCAACGATACTGAACAACTATCACCAGGATTTTTTTTCAGGAAATGAAAAAAAAATTTGCTTTTCCATACAAATTGTCTGTTCGAGCTGGTCATTTTGTATGAAAAAGCAAATTTTTTTTTTTCATTTCCTGAAAAAAAATCCTGGTGGTAGTTGTTCAGTATCGTTGACTGAGCAACCCCTATCAGTTTGCGGACTATTAAATTACATCCCTGTAGACTTATAAGTATCCAAATGGTATGCAAAAAAAAAAATGATTAAATAGTTTTTTTACTTCATTTTCGATACAGATGTCAGCGTATTTTCGACACCTGACATCTGTTCTGAAAATGAAGTAAACCCTATTACTATAGACTGACTAGTCTTACATTTGAGAATTATAATCTACAGGATGTTAAGGTATAGCTATCCTGCAAACTTATAGGGGTTGCTCAGTCAACGATACTGAACAACTACCACCAGGATTTTTTTTCAGGAAATGAAAAAAAAAATTTGCTTTTTCATACAAAATGACCAGCTCGAACAGACAATTTGTATGGAAAAGCAAATTTTTTTTTCATTCCTGAAAAAAAATCCTGGTGATAGTTGTTCAGTATCGTTGACTGAACAATCCCTATCAGTTTGCGGACGCTGTCCCTTACACCCGGTATATATTGGCCTCGATTCACGCCGTCCATTTACTAATTCTGATTCTTAGTAGCGCTGTCACTTTCTTATATTTGACAGAAGAACATGATAGCAAATAAACACATGACTTTGACATTCCTAATCTGACATTAAATTGCTTAAATTTGACATTAGATTGCTTATTTAACGTAAAATAAGGAACATGCTCTTTGCTCGGTTCTTATTTAAAGCAGCTTATGTCAAATTAGGAGCGTCAAACACATGTGTTTATTTGCTTTCCTGTTCTTAAGTCAAAGTAAAGAAAGTGACAACGCTATCTTAAAATTAGTTAAGAATGTGGCGGCCAGAATCGAGGGCATTATCTAATCTGGTCATTATTTATAATATCTATTCAATTTAGATTTATCCCCCCTATGGACAATAAAACCATAAATTTGGCCCCAAGTGCCTCGGCGGCACAAGGTGGTCCGACGATCTGGTGAAGGTCGCGGGATGGACAGGAGTAAAAAAAAAAAGTGGTTATGTAATCATTAAAATTTTCTCGTTGTTTATAATCTATGGTCTTACCTGACACTAAGGTCGTGCACTCTAAATACAGAGTAGTGGTTGTTGGTAAACACCCTGTATAGATGGTCTGTAGGCTCTGTCAATATGGTATGACAGAGTTGCGGTCGGGGTTTGTATGAGGGTTTTCCGCGTCCCAGATGTCTAGGATCGTGCAGCCTTGTCTAGAAAATTAATAACAACATTGTTGAGAATTCGTGTAAATTATACGAGTATAAGTGTGTGGTGTGTGTGTGTGTCATTGATTTACGACTACTAGAGATTCAGCACGTCGTACAAAAACAAAGCGAGACTTGCTTGACTGTACTACCCGTCAAAATGCACTAGACCTCTGTCAGTTACCTATCATAGCGGCGCGTGGTCTTTTGTAATTTATTCGGGTTATACAACCTCTCGCTCACTCCTATGGAAAAATGGTGCTCCGAGCACTCCTTTTCTGTCCCATTGTTAAACCCATGTTAAACGATAAGGATGAATCTACGGATAGTGGTAAATCTTTGGTGTGCGTTCTGAAACTGAACAATGAACAAACTTTCCCTAAGAAACGTAGGTCGAAATATGAAAACATAAAACCTCCCGGCTCCAATTCAACATGACACTACCACAGAATATATAATAGTACTAGGACAGGGTGTTAATTTAATTGCGTGCCGTAGCTTAGAGGGTGTATCAGTAACGTAAATAAAGCCTGTAAAAAAAAAAGGTAGGTATTTATAATTTGCAAGTGCTTCGCTCTTGTGAGCTTAGCTTGTTTGGATCGGAACGGAATCCAACTCTTTAAGAGAAGCCGGTTAGGCACAATCTCCGCAGAGTGGTCCTCCCCACAAGAGGGCTTTTCCCACGTGTATCCCTGTCGAAATAAAGCAATGTCTAGTGTTAAAGGGCATGCCTCTGATGAGTCTATAGAGGACGAAACAGTGGTCAACAGACGACGAACCGATGCGTTTCGTTTTCTCTTACTGTCATCACAAAGGCCAAAGTGCTTTTAACACTAGGTATTTATAATGATTTCCAGAGCTGCGTCTAGCGCTCGCGCTATTACCAAATCCGCGAGACGCGCGAGTCGCATCGACCAGTGATAGCGACTCGCGCGGGCTCGGTTAGAGCGCAAGCTAGTACTATTGGCGCAAGACCAAGGGATAATAAATACAGACTTTTGGTTTTTTGACTTTTTTGTTTTTTTATGTGCTCTTTTAACGTTACTGAAACACCCCCTAAGCTAAGCTATGGCACGCAATTAAATTAACACGCCCTGTATATTTCAACCGATGTTTCTTGGTAAGGGTAAAATTGTTCAGTTTCATGGGTTAGAATCACATACACCCTAAAGAATTAAATACCTACTTTCATTGTTATGTAAGATGCGTGAATGTTTATAAACTAACGTAGTCCGTCCGTAGCACAACCGTGTCTCCACTATGAGGTATGTGTGGCTTCAGCCGCTTCTAGGGTACGTTCACGGGCGCACCTAGGAGTGCGTTCACGGGTGCACGGTTAGGGAAGATGAGGGGAATTGTCTATGGTTTTTGACATTTGGCGAAATTTTCTCTTGGTAATAAGGTCGAGAGTGGCGCGGTAACCATAGACAATTCCCCTCGTCTTCCCCTAACCGTGCGCCCGTGAACGCACTCCTAGACCAGCATGGAAGAATTTGCGTGCCAATTGATGTAGGTAATTGGCTACTTTCCAACTAGTCAAATCAGCAACTTTTTATGAAATGTCAAAAACGCTTTTTTGTATGAAAATAGTAAATTATGACGTCACATTTTAGTAAATATTGACTACTCAAATCAATAACTTATATACTTTTAACTCGATTATTAAAATCTAAATTTGATTTTTTTTTAAATGATGAATTAAATCACAATATTTTTTTTTTAGCCATCAGTTTTATAGTATAAACGTTTTGATTTTTTAAGCTCAATAGTCACCCAGTCAAGTACCCAATTAAGTGTAATAGCGTGTAAATGAATGTAAGCGTGTATAAACGGGTGCGACGTGAGTGTCTAAATAAAGGAGTGTGTGAATGTTTGTTTTGTTAGTATACGAATGTTTATAAACTTACGTAGTCCGTCCGTAGCACAACCGTGTCTCCACTATGAGGTATGTGGCTTCAGCCGCTTCTAGTCCAGCATGGAAGAATTTGCGTGCCAATTGATGTAATTAAGTGTAATAGCGTGTAAATGGATGTAAGCGTGTATAAACGGGTGCGACGTGAGTGTCTAAATAAAGGAGTGTGTGAATGTTTGTTTTGTTAGTATACGAATGTTTATAAACTTACGTAGTCCGTCCGTAGCACAACCGTGTCTCCACTATGAGGATGTGGCTTCAGCCGCTTCAAGTCCAGCATGGAAGAATTTGCGTGCCAATTGATGTAATTAAGTGTAATAGCGTGTAAATGGATGTAAGCGTGTATAAACGGGCTGCGACGTGAGTGTCTAAATAAA
>JARACY010001785.1:0-51864 GCA_029255725.1 Scrobipalpa atriplicella
TCCGTGTCGCAAGGGTTCGATTTAGCTGTATCAGGAGTCAGGAGCTGGTCTGTAGACTGTGACGAACAGCTGTCTAGCTGGGCGCACGGTAAATGTCACCTGCTTACTGGGGAGATGATAGGGCTAACATGATCTAGGCTCGTATTTATAAAGCGATCTCAAGATTGAGAGCAATATTAAGTATGGATTTGACAGGTCGTTTTGTACTGAAATGACATTTCTGACACGAACTCAAACTCGTTGTCACTCTTGAGAGCTGATTATAAATACGGGCCATAAATGTGTAACTTGAAAAGGCAGCTTGCTCTGTTCCGTCGGTTAGTGGAACTTGGAATGCTTGCCTTTTGAGCGTTCTATAGACAGATTTTATCTAGCTAGAAGTAACAAAAGCTATGGCTTGCTCTTAACTAAAACTATATACAACGTGTAACAGAAAGGGTATATGCATCGAGAAATGTGTGAAACTGAACAACTGTCCCTAAGGAACATAGGTCGAAAAACGAAAAAAATATTTTGACTTCCCATACTAAATGCGCTATCAGCTGATGCATTTTGTATGGAAGACCCAATTTTTTTTTGTATAGTCAATTTCAATGTCAATTTTTTTTTTTTTTGTATAGCCACGTTGTATAGTCAAGAAAACCTACAGCCACCCCTATCCTCGTAACACCCAAAGACCCTTGAAAAGGCCTTAGCCTAAATAATGTTGACTCAATAGTACATTGTTGTCGAGGCATGGAAAACCAGCAATTGACGGACGAGTAGGGATTGAAGTCCGAGCCGCAGGCGAGGACTTCAATAATACGAGTCAGGCAATTGCTTTTTCCGCCGAGGCTTACATAGTGCTTTTCTCAAATTTATGCAGGGAAATACATAAATAAAAAATCTATGGCGTACAGCCTCAGTGCTAGGTCAACACAAATGCAAATGTTGAAACTAAACGCAAGTGAACTTAAAAAAAAAAGTTTTTGCATGAAGTCATGGCGTTTTGGACTTTGCTGGACAGTTTTGGCATGGAGGAATGGCGTTTTGTACTTTGCTGGAGAGTTTTGGCATGAAGGAATGTCGTTTTGTACTTTGACGGAGCGCTTTGTTGTTCGAAATTTGAAAAAGACGAGTTCTATGAAAACTTTTATTTGAGAAACCGTAAATGTCAAAGTTTGCGTATTGATTTTGCATAAGGAATAAGACAATTTTCATGCATGTTTGAGAAAAATGGTTTTATTAATTCCCGATAGAGGCGCTGGAAGCACTTTGTTTATGAGTCAACATGGCGGCCATTCACAACAATATTGTTTCTCGCAATGAAAAAGGAAATAATTTATCATTAAAAGACGAAGAAAGTGATTATATTATTATGAAAAAGTACTCGAGTATTACGCAAGTCACGCAAATACCGTACAAAATGTAAAAAACCGCAGAGTTTGGAATTTTTACGATATGGCCAATCATGGATGAGAAAATCGTTAAATGTTCACTATTTAATGATCTGGTCAAATTTAGCTGCCCACATCATGAAATGCGACCATTTCATGAAATTTTCGAACATTTCATGAAACGGGCAATTTTACGATATGGCCACCGTTGTATAATAATTTCCGATGCTGATAGATCGCTAATTTGACAACATAATAATGTTTGACAAGCTGTCAAATCATTTTATGTAAGCAAAGAATATACCCTTTCAGGAGTTTTAATTGATTGTTTAGACTGACATTTGACATTTCACTAAGCCGTTTAAATTAACTTGATTCACCGAATTAACTTCCGTTATTTTATTTCCAATTAGTTTTCAGATAATTTCTTAGTATTTATAGGGTAATTTTATTTTTCAAGGAAAAAGATGGGTTTACATTTTCTAGTTTCTTCCATGCTGGACTGGGAGCGATAGAAAAACATAGAATGTGCCAGCTGCATCTCCTCCCGGGCATGCTGTAAAAACCAGCTAAGGGATTCGAGGGTTTAAGTGTATTGCAATTTATAGGCGATAGGCTGACAACCTGTCACTATAGCAATATACATTATTATCTGTAATAACCCTCAAAACTTGTCAGATGTGGCGGAACGACTTTTGTTTAGGTCGTTTTTGCTCTGCCTACCCCTCTAGGGATAAAGACGTGATTTGTGTATGTATGTATGTACATTTTCTAGTGTAGAAAAATACGAGTTCCTTTTAAAATAGTGTATTCCGATATCGTAAGAGCTGGCTACTTTTTAAAAAGATATTTGTTAACCCTTTACGGCATACGAGTCCAAATATGACCACAATCTTTTTAACGGTTATTTTCACTCGGTAAAGGTAACCAAACAAAAATAAATTATCAAAAATGGGTGTTCATATTTGGATTCGTATGCGTTAATGGTTTAAAAGAAAATGTTTAGGAATGTTTTTATTACTATTGCCAGTAATTTGTAAAATAGAATACATTTCGTAAAATTATTTCCATCTCATACTTTACCGTAATTTGATAAAAAAAATATCTACTGTAAGGAAGTATCGCGCCTGCACTATTTTAGTTTTTGTAAATATATTTTTGTATGAAAGAATTTTACAAACAAGAGGTTGTTAAATTTTGTTTTCCCTGTAAACAGCACCTGACCAAAATTGCCCTGAACACCCTTTCCCATGGCATCGATAACCTTCGCCAAGTAATTAGGGGGTGTGTAAATACACATGGGGGCGACCTTTGATCGCAGAACGAATTAGCAGCAATTACCGTATCGGGGGTAATGAGGAAGTGTCCGTTTTGGGATTCGTTCGAGTCGATCAATCCGATGAACCCTGGTGTCAGAGTTTTTAAACCGCCTAATAGCACAGCTAGTAGGCCTCTGACATGGTTTGTGGATCGACCACTTTCAAAGACAGCGACCGGGACCGACTGCACAGAAGGCCCGGTAGTGGAAAGGGCCGCCTTATCCAATCCACTACACCATCCGGGCTTTATTAACGATAAAACCTTAAAATCACGCAACAACGTACTTATACAAAAAAAAATATATTGAAACCTAAGTCCTCAAGTTTATGTTTAATCTACTTGAAAATCCACAACTGTAAATTTCTAATACTTCTCTTCTCCTCATGGTAAAATAAAAATATAGAACAATGATGTGGGAATGCCATTATTGTAACAAACAAACGGAAATACGCATTAAACGCGTCACTATTATCGCACCGTGCGACCGGCCTATCACTGTGCTAGCTATAATTGTATTTTTATCCACAAAGATATACCTAAATGCCTATATTAAAATTCAATATTTTGAAATTAAAGTTCGGTATGCTCGCTGCGCTCGGGCGCCAATACCCTCGTATGCAATTGATGTATAACAACCCTTGGTCAACAATGTACTATGACGCATTTCAACCTATGTTTCTTGGGAAAAGTTATACAATTTCATGGGTTCACAGCCAAAACTTTTTTAATACCTGTATAGAACTCCAGTCTTCCATGCTGGACTAGGAGCGATAGAAAAACATAGAATGTGCTAGCTGCATCTCCTCCCGGGCATGCTGTAAAAAGCAGCTAAGGAATTTGAGGGTTTCAGTATTTTGTAATTTAGGCGATGGGCTGACAACCTGTCACTACAGCAATATACAGATCTATCTTAAACAACCCTCAAAACTTGTCGGACGTGGCTGAACGACCTTTGTTTGGGTCGTTGACGCTCTGCCTACCCCATAAGTAATACAGGCGTGATAGTATGTATATATAATGTATAGAACTCCATGCCCTCTATCGACTAAACTCGGTTGCTAAGTCACCGATCTCGTGATATTTTCACGTGTTAGCCTCAATAAACGACCACTGAGTATTGATTTATTTAAATATCCGTATCTATTTTGAATTTCAATGGGGTTAGATATTTGTAAACAGTTAAGTTTTAGAGTTTATGGACTGGGAATGGTAGAGCGGATATAACAACATGGCCAAAATATGTAGAATTACAGAAACTAGACAGTTGACCTTTAATTTTCTTCTTTCATGAGGGCTGTAGGTTGACTAAATCTAGCACGAAGCCTGGCATCAGAGTTTTTAAACTTATATTGCTTCTGAAACTTTTTCTTTATTTATGCATGACTATCGTTTACGCTCTGCCTGCCCCATTAGGGATAAAGGCGTGATTATATGTATGTATCCAAATTCTGATTTTACTAAAAACTGACCTAAATTAGATCGAACAAAATATCAGTTTAAGTTTTGAAACTTTCGCGGTTGTTCACTACAATTTGATTATTGTTTTGAACGGGATAATTACCACGATTATACATGACGCATGAAACTGCGTTGAAATATCAAGGTAAAAATAAATCTTGATAATCATCCCGTTCAAAATAATAATCTAATTGTAAATATCAGTTTCCTTTATTTTTTTCTATCCCATACGAAATTAAATTATCTTGCTTGTAAAATTAATCATTCGGAAACTCTATTTATAATTTTATATTCAGAATCTTATTGACTCTATCAGCAATGCTTTGGTAAGAAGCAAAGCAAGGTTTTCATAGAAGATTTTTCGAATACAATTTTTACCGAAACTTCTATTTCCAAGGCTGTATTCTATCTACAGCCTCTACCTATACCTTCTGAAACAGCATAAAATAAAATATTGACAAAACTTCCGTAGCAACCTGTATGTTTAGCCCCGCCCCCTACCCCCGCCCTTAGGAAAGAACAACCAATCAGAAGCGAGGATTTCAAATCAGGAACGCGTGGTGATGCGTCGGTAATACTGAACTCAGAACAATAACTAAAGCAATAGAAGGAAAGCTAAAATAAGAATTCAGAAAGATCGTTTGTACTGTTCTAGCATACGACTAAAAAGACGCGTGAGAAAAGGAAACACTTTTAGCTCTTTGTTTCTACTTCACCCGTTTGGTCACAAGTTGAAAATCATTTGGTTCTATTGGTTCTAATTTACCCGACAAAATTCAAAATACATGTATTCAAAGACAGACGTTTCTTTTACTGAACTATTTGACATAGTCGCGTGTGCGTTGTTTACGAGTGTCTAGTGATGGGAATAAAAGTATCGATACTTTTTAATCGACAGATTTCCTGCAGACAATGATTTACACAATTATTTTGATTATACAATTTACAAAATATTATTTTTACAAGGACTGTTCCATTTTTCAAAATTCTGTAATTGTAATTCTTAATATTTTAGAAATACTGGATAGTCTGTTCAGTGTGTCCAGAGGGATTGATCACGCGAGCGGTGAAGACCAACCAGGATGTGACGAAGGGGGTATCATCCCCGACCCAGGACCCCCACGTTGTTACGTGGGGCGTGGATTTACCACGGCAAGGAGGTCAAGCCTTGTCACCACCTCCCCCCCAAAACCGATGGTTTTGGCGAGAAGACCCGCTACTATAGTCTGTTCAGACCGTTTTGTGCAGCTTCAATGGTTATGGTAGCTGCCCTGGATTTTGGCTGCCCCATCTCAAATTTGCACCTTGAATAGGTAGTTTCTGTAGTTTCGACTTTGCGTTAATAAATCAGTCAGTCTGTCAGTTGCAGTCTTTTTGGCCAGAGTGGTTAAATATTTGATGGAAAAAACTGTGACCAGAGCCCTACTGAAGAAAAATACTCAAAAGTTTTAAGCTAGAGGTCGTCAGATATTTTGAGTATACAAGGGGGTCGCGTAGTCAGAAAAGTTGAAAACCACTGCTGTAATGTATAATCCCGATCAACAAAATAAATTACTGCTTTTACTTTAATGCAGTTGTAAGTGTGTGAAAGGAAGTGATAAGTAAGTATACCTACAGTTTTTTTTTTTAATAATTTTTAAGGTCGTCACAAGTTTTTTACGTTAGTGACAGATTTACCTTTACAATATGCCGCCGCCGTACGATACTTACTTTGTAATATATCGATACTATTATCGAAGTCGTTACATCACTAGCAAAAAGGAAACTTGTGACAACCTTATAAATTGCGAAACAAAAGAGTGTATACTGATCTCTTTCTTACACATTTACAACTGCATAAGTAAAAATAGTACGACCTAATGTATTTTGTTCTTATTTTAGCTTTCCTTCTATAGCTTTAGTTATTGTTCTGAGATACTGAACTACTGAATGTCAAAATTGACATCGTCAACTTGAAATTGTCATTATACAGGGTCTATACTTTGTTTTATAGGGTTCCGTACCCAAAGGGAAAAAACGGGAAATTATGTGTTAAATCCGTTGTTTTTTTTTTTCATCCGTCATCAATTGCACGTTTAACCAGACTTCAGGATTTTTCACAATACCAACCCGAGCGCAACACTGCTAATCTAACAGATTCCTATTGTGTACTATAAAAGACCCTGGCCTTCAATTACTAACCACTGTGACTATAGACTTGAGACAATTTGATTTATTACTTAATCGCAAAATTTAAACTACAATGGTGGCGATCGGTACGATTTTTTAAAGGTTAAATCTCTTTTTGTGATCTCTTACCAAGGTAGAGTTATTAGAGCGATGCAATAAAAAAATCTCCTGTAATATTTAAATAACATCATAATTTATAACTTCAAGGTTTTCCGTTTTATCATGGTTTTTATGTAAAGTTTCAAGGAAATGCAAAGACAATCACGACTTTGTCTTTTCTAACAAGAAAACATATGTTTTATTTAAAATAATACCTGGACATTTGTCAACTTGTTATAATAAAAATCAATTTAAAATGTAACATTATTATTCGTCCACACATTATTGTAACCATAGACAAAAATATTTTCGTCCATGATTGTAACATTTAATATTCGGTTTTAAAATATCTATCTATTGCTTCCATGCTGGACTGGGAGTGATAGAAAAACATAGAATGTGCCAGCTGCATCTCCTCCTGGGCATGCTGTAAAAACCAGCTAAGGGATTCGAGGGTTTCAGTATTGTTATTTAGGCGAAGGGCTGACAACCCGTCACTAGAGCAATATACACAACTATCTGTAATAACCCTCAAAACTTGTCAAACATGGCGGAACGACCTTTGTGTAGGTCGTTTACGCTCTGGCTACCTCATTAGGGATAAAGGCGTGATTATAATGTATGTATGTAAAATATCTATCTTATTTCCATGTGAATAACCAGCGGCGGGTGAAATCACAATTTAAAAATTTGTGTTATTTATACTCGTAATAACCACACTCTTATTTTCTGAAGTCCGCATTTTTCGTAGACATCTAGGTTCTAGTAGGTATTTGCCTGCCTGAAATGTACGCGTAGGTATTTGTATTCAGCAAAACCTTCAACTACTTCTAGCTAGCAGGAAATCTGTCTATTGTGTTGTGTTGAGAGTCCCAGTCAAAGGTTCGATTCCCAGTTGGGCAAACTGAGTAAAATTCCACTCTTTTCAATGATTTATCTCGTGTATTATTTGGGGATTGGATACTAACTTTTGACGTTCTACCTACTCCGTTAGAAGAATAAGCGTGATTGTATTTTGTATGATGTGATGATACTGTACACCTATTAATTCAAACCATAGATTAGAGATACCTCGTGGTCCACAAAGCATTTTCCAGTTGAAGTATCTCAGTGCCATACTTATATATGTGCGAGCGAGAAGAAGCACAATGCTGCCGATTCTGTTGCAGACACAATTTAACTTGTTTTAGTTTGGTTTTGTCACTTTCTTAAATTAGAATAAAATAGAGACAGAAATATAACAGTCATTTATATAATTCTGTCAAAGTGCACGATCTAGCATGCCACCTTATTTAAGGCGAGTAACGTCAGTTTGAAAGAATTAATCAGATGTTTTGTTGCTGTTTATTTCATTAAAATTTTAGAAAGTGACAGAACTAATCTTAAACAAGTTAAGGCGTTTCTGAAACAGAATCGGGACCAATTTTTGTATCACAGTTCAAGAGCAAGCGAGATAGAAAATCTTACTTAACGACTAGGTCTGGTTTCCCACACAGACAATGGAAAAAAAAACCTCCTTTTCTATTGTTAGGCTTGGGTATTTGCTAATCTACTAGCTAGTGCACCTGTCAGGGTTTGTAACGTGGTCTGGTCGTGGCGGCTGGCGATCCCAAGCAAGGTCGTTTAAAAACTGTACCAACTTATTTTGCAGCCTATACATTTCTTTTCCTTTATAACTTTATTAGCCTTTTCCCGTATTTCACGAGGTCGGCTTCCTAATCTAGGTGATTGAACGAAGGGTACTGGTTTTTACACAGAGCGACAACTATCTGACCTCCGCAACCCAGAAGAGAAATCAGGGCCAACTAAGCTGTCAGAGTTTTCAAGCCGCCAATGCTAAGCAATGGCCTCTGACATGGCTTAACGACTAATATCTACTTCCGGGACCTACGGCTTAACGTGCCTTCCGAAGCACGGAAATGCTCGAGAGACCACTACCGGTCACCCATCAATGGCCTGGCCACGGCGATGGTTGCTTAACATTCGTTATCGGAATGAATAAGCAATAGGTAACCATTTGACCACGAGCATTTCAGTTTCTCGAAAGTTTATAATAAACTTAATCTAAATACAACCCAACCAGCTACTGGTGTCATAGTGGTAGCAATTCGTAGTTGCAAAAATCACGACTTAACTAAAAGGTACCATGTGTAAGGAAAAGTGTACCGAAAACCGAAAGGGGTTGCTTAGTCAATGAAATTCTTTCAGGATATGAAAAAAAAAATTGGCTTTCAAGCTGTCTTATATTTTATGGAAAAGTCTTTTTTTTTCTGAAAGAATTTCCTGGTGATAGTTGTTCAGTTTTTTTGACAACATTTAGTTAAGTCGTGCCCTCAACAAA
The DNA here is from genome assembly GCA_029255725.1 of Scrobipalpa atriplicella. NCBI lineage: Eukaryota > Metazoa > Arthropoda > Insecta > Lepidoptera > Gelechiidae > Scrobipalpa > Scrobipalpa atriplicella. The sequence goes on from JARACY010001785.1 coordinate 8,764, forward strand.
TCGAAAGCAGTATCATCTACTTATCCATGCCGCAAGCCGTCGCCGGAAGCTAAACCCGTATGACTAGTAGTTAGTGCTGGAGCACTCTCCAGTGAAACCAGTGCAAGGTACCTCAGTGGTCTAGCGGTTCGAGCCTTCGTCTTGCGATGTGGAGGTCCTGAGTTCCATTTTGACTCATTAATTTGTGATTGTTCCCTTCCCTTCCCAGTTTGGTTACGATGCTGCAGGCTGAATCATCTGATTGCCTAAGAAATAAAATAAAAAACGGTCAAGTGCGAGTCGGACTCGCTCACCGAGGCTTCCGTACCAACTTGGGGGTATTTAAAGCGAATATTAAACCCTCCCTCGATTACCCAAACTTTTTTCACCCAAAAATATCAACTGGACTAAAGGACAAACTTAAGTTTGCTGTTGTCCCCATACTAGATATAGGGAGACGACTACGAAAATAAGTTTGTAATCCTTTTTTTTTGGTGATGTTTGAACAAATTTACAGTTTTTAGATTTTTTCATTTGATTGTGCTATTAGACACTGCTTCCTTCTGAATTTCATGATTGTAGGTCCACGGGAAGTACCCTGTAGGTTTTTGATTCTTGAGGAAGGCAAAACCTATAGGGTACTTCCCGATGACCTACGATCTTGAAATTTTGCAAGAGGCAATGTCTCCTAGCACAATCAAAGGAAAAAATCCAAAAACTATATTTTTTGGGTTAGATCACAAAAAAGGATACTTTTAGTTTTCAGTTCCCTTGCAAATAATCAAACAAACGTTCAAATCTTTTGATTGCGAGGACTGAGAAGTATGATTCTTTTACACTTTACAGCTTTAAGGGACCCTAGACTTGAGTATTCAGTATAAGGATGATGGGCATATTGCACCCAGCTCCATTTGTCATTTCCCTAGCTGGTCCTAAAACACATGATTAAAATGAGCATTTTTTATTATGACGGTAAAAAAAATCTCCATTGGATCCTGAGATATTGAGAGAGCTCTCATTTCATACAAATTGCTAGCAAGGGAAGGTCAAGTAAGAGTGGTTTTTTCCCTCCACTAATGAAACTAGTGTGGGTCGAAACTACTGACAAAACTTGCGTCGAGATTCAGTTAAGTTTTTGACGTAAAAGTGCTTTCGAGATTGCGTGCGTCGAGATTCCGTATTGGACTCGACAAAAGAGAACTGGGAATATTTTGTTTAGGCACAGAAAAATTCGTCCCGTCATTCATTCCGTCGAAAATTAACAGTCAGATATTGATGCGCATTGGCACAGATGTACCCTCCTGTGTTAGCATCAAAACAATAGTAGTCTCAGTGCTGAAGCTCCTGGGTGCACAGTCCATACAGCCCATCATCACGCGTTTCGAAGAAAAAGGGTGGTGACAGATATAATAGGTACCAATTCGAAACATGTTCAGTTAGACCACAGTCCCATGGGTAGCTACCCTTTCCTCATCTGTCATCACTCGACCAAGTGACCTCTCGAGGAACCTCCCACAGATACTATACTCACTCAGCATGCCATCAAACAAACAGTAAAAGGAGGAAATACATGTAGGTAGTATTCTGCAAAAGTCAAGAAATAACAATTTTATTCACATTTAATAGCTCCTAAGCTAAGTATTTCTCACGACCCAACCGCCTTGCACAACCAGTCCCTAGTATTTAGTGATGCTATCTCGAACCGTGTTTATTTAAGATGCTCGGAAGGCAGAATAATAAAACTGCATCTGCATCAGCCAATCATGAAGCGGATGTCAGCTACAAAAAACTCTTAAAAATAGGCTTGTTTTTATGAAGGTTATGGGGTCAATGAAGCCTATGGTACTTTTAGAGTTCATGAATCTTACATACTAGTTTGAGTAATGTAATGATCATTACAATAGATAGTTGAGACCGATGATAGCGTAATGAATGAGACTATACGTCATATCTCACATAGAGGTGTAACGATGCGTTACGTTTCACCTCATTTTGCGCACCTCAAATCCATTACTGGCCACCTTTTTGACTTTGATTCAAACCCAATTCAAATTTCGAATCATCACTTTCATATCTCTTGTTTCATCCATCAGAACCAAGTGATTATATGCTCAGTGCATCATTCCTTTAAAATTCTTTGAGCGCATCGCTTTTTTTCAGTCAGTTTCAACTCAGTTATCTAAACGTTATATTGTGTCCAGGACTAACCTATCCATCCTACGTGTCCTACGTGCACTCTTCAAACAGAAGGTACTAAGTGTTTTTTATATTAAAAGAACCTGAACAGTCAGCCCCCTAATGATTTTCACTGCTGACTATTCATTTTCCTTCATAGGTTCCCCCTTAGGAGCTAAGCTCGCGACGCTTGTGTGAAGCCGTTTTATCCTACAATATACTCACTGTGTCTCTTACTCAATAAACCTCTTTTATTTCTTCCTCCCTACCTACTTGTATATATTGTGTGGCACTAGGCCATAGGGAGAACCCAGGGCCTCACAGAGGAGTGCATTTCTCACCAAAAGTGCTCTAGATCTGCCGAACCGCGCGGAAAGGAAATGAAACAACTTTATGTTTATGTGATATGCATTAAATTTTGAATTTGAATTTGACCCTAAAAATGACAGGTATAGACTTATACTAGTTAAGTCGTGATTTTTGCAACTACGAATTGCTACCATCTCTATGTAAGTAAATTGGAGTTACAGCCGGCATATTCTAGACATTTGGCTGACATGCACACAGACAAGTCGAGCATATACAATAAAATATGCATACACAATGGACAGCCAATAAGCAAATTGGATAACAGTGTGAATGATGTCAAGGGAAGGACTCGTACAGTCTGAGTGTTAGGCCCGTATTTATAATCAGCTCTCAAGAGTGACAGCGAGTTTGAGTTCGTATTGGAAATGTCATTTCAGTACAAAACGACCTGTCAAATCCATACTTAAGATTGCTCTCAATCTTGAGATCGCTTTATAAATACGAGCCTTAGACACATAGGTTAGACGGTTAGACAGAATGAGATTTTTTTACATACATACATAAAATCACGCCTGTATCCCTAATGGGGTACGCAGAGCAAAAACGACCTAAACATAGGTTGTTCCGCCACGTCTGACAAGTTTCGAAGGCTAATACAGATGATGATTATGTATATTACTATAGTGACGGGTTGTCAGCCCATCGCCTAAATTGCAATACACTGAAACCCTCGATTCCCTTAGCTGATTTTTACAGCATGCACGGGAGGAGATGCAGCTGGCACATTCTACGTTTTTCTATCGCTCCCAGTCCAGCATGGAAGTAGTTTATAGTTTTTTTTATAGTTTAACTATTTATCTGTCCGTAAGTTTTTGCCTAATTATTACCCTATTAATTATAGCCGTCAATAAGTTGGTAATGGCGGAACGACCTTTGGGTCGTTTTTCGCTTTGCCTACCCCTTTAGGGATAAAGGCGTGATTTATGTATGTATGTACCTATATGTATAAAAAAAACGCAGGACACCAACCAATTTCCTAGTCCGAGTATACCCTACAGAGTTCCTATTCCTACAGAGTACAATGTCGAAACGCATCCAGATAGGAGTTGGTGATGACCACGATTAGTCCAAATCATGCTATCTATCACACAGGACGCATTATCTACTTGTGGAGTAGGGTGACAATAATATGGGACGAAATAGGACAAATAAAAACGCATCCAGATAGGTGATGGTGATGACCACGATTTGTGTACAGATCATGCTATCTATCACACAGGACGCATTATCTACTTGTGGAGTAGGGTGACCATAATATGGGACGAAATAGGACAAATAAAAACGCAACCAGATAGGTGATGGTGATGATCACGATTTGTGTACAGATCATGCTATCAATCACACAGGACGCATTATCTACTTGTGGAGTAGGGTGACCGAGATAAAGCAAGAAATAGGACAAATATAATAAATAAATCATTTTATTTAAGGCAATATTTACATTAGTAGGTGTTAATTAATGTAAACAGAGGCCCATAGAATAATACTCTATGGGCCTGTGCCCTGACAATACCAGAGAGAAAGCAGGCGCAGGACCGACTATTAACATGCCCATCCGACAGCATGGATCATCTTACTTTTCGGAAAATCAGGTGATCAGCCTGCAATGTTGAAACAACAACACAAAGTCATTGTCCCCCCCCGGGAATCGAACCCGGGACCTCTGGGTCGTGAGCCCATGGCTCAGACTGCTAGACCACGGAGGCAGTTCAGACCAGTGTAATCTGACGACCGTATGGTGACGTGATAAGTTATTTAATCATTGACTGTAGTACGACATGAGTAATTTGATAACAGTATTGTAACTAAATTCAAGTTTTAAAAAGTAGTTTGATTTGATTAAATCATGTTTGTGCCTACCTCAAAATCCCCGATTGACGCGATTATATGCTACTTAGCTAAAAAAAACTTAGATAAAAAAAATCATGAATTCTTCGAGGTATAACAATCATATTGCGGGCGTTGCTAACGCGAGATTGAACATTATTGATTAAGATAACATTAACTTAGGATATCGCAAGCAAAGCAAGCACGAGGTATCACGAGATACCTATACTATAATACTATCTGTATAGAAACAAACGAGGTATCACAGCATCGACAAAAACGTACTATGTAACTCATATCGCGAGCGAAGCGAGCGCGAATTTTCATGTTGATTTATGGAACTATATTAATTTGTTAATTTCGTATAAGGTATTAAGCTTAACCAACAGGGTCAACAACAACATTAAGCTTTAGGTCAGGGTTGTAATATTTTTTGGGGCAAATTTGCCGCCCCCTAAAATTGCCGCCCTAGGCTCCAGCCTTTTTAGACTAAGGGTAAATCCGCCACTGCTAAAAGTAAGACACCACTTTAAATTGACCGGCTCGAATGTGTAACAGGTCGCATAGCGGCTACGGCTAGTATTACATTACCTACATTGATTTGATTGTGTTATGTCCGTTTGAACACAATCGGCGCATGCGCAGGTCAAGCGAAGATGGATCTTATTGTAAGGGGATAGAGTTGGGATTGATGGTTGGTTGGAGATAGTAACCGTGTCAGTCAAATTCTGTCAATGGGTGTAGAGGTCGAGTTATTTGGTTGCAGGCAAGTTTTAAACCTTCTACTCAGTTACTTTTTACTTTTCACAAACGACAAAATTAAATACCTACACATCACTCATAAGGCTCGTAATTATAAAGCGATCTCAAGCAATATTGAGTGCGGATTTGACATGCTGTTTTGTACTGAAATGACATTTCTGATAAGAACTCAAACTCGCTGTCACTCTTGAGAGCTGAATTGATTATAAATACGGGCTAGGTATGTCTCTTTAACTTTGCTCAGGAACACTTCCTTTATTAAAAAACATTACCCTTTGAAAAAATCCAAGTAAACAAACCAATGAAAGCACATCTTTTCATTTACCAAATATAAATAAATCATTTCTTTACCGGTGCTTACAATAAGTTTTATCGCCATTAAGATAAACAGCTACTAAATAAGTGACTTACAGTTCTGTAAGTGACTTATTTAGTAGCTGTTGTAATCTAAATGTATAAAAGGTAAAGGTGACTGACTGACTGACTCACTGATGAACAACGCACAGCTCTAACTACTGGACGGATCGAGCTGAAATTTGGTACGCAGATAGAAATTATGACGTAGGCATCTGCTAAGAAAGGATTTTTTGAAATTTCACCCCTAAAGGGGTTAAATTGGGGATGGAAGTTTGTATGTAAATCCGTGGATATTGAAGTAAGTATGAAAATAATGAAAACGAGTATAAGGTAATTAGGGGATGGTATTTCCACTTCCAAGGGGATTAAATAGGGGATGGTATTTCCACCTCCAAGGGAGTCCGTGAATATTGAAATAAGTATAAAATTAATGAAAACGTGTATAAGGTACTTAGGGGGTGGTATTTCCACTCCCCAAGGAGGTTAAATAGAGGATGGTATTTCCACCCTCAAATGGGATGATATTTCCACCCCCAAGGGATGGTATTTCCACTCCCAAGAGAGTTAAATAGGGGATAGTATTTCCACCCTCAAGGGGGATGGTTTTTCCACTCCCAAAGGGGTTAAATAGGGGACGGTATTTCCACCATGGTATTTCCACCCCAAGGGTTGGTATTTCCAATAATAAATTCATAGGTAATATACATACCTATAAAATAGTCAATATAAAAAACGCGTACAAAGTCACGGGTAAAAGCTAGTTAATTTATAAATGATCCATTCCGATGAGTCAAGTGTATTATATTAATAGTATTGTATTATCTGTGGCCAAGTCAATAAACGCATTAAAATCAATACCTACATTGGTATTTAACTAGTTATAAGAAAGTCTAGGGTTAAACAGGGTTAACAAAGCCCGATGGTGTAGTAGATAGGGCCTCCTGTGCCTTCTGTGCAGGAGGTCGTGGTTCGAATCCCACAATGTGTTTTTAATGTGCGTTTATTCGGGAGCTTTTACGGTGAAGGAAAACAAAGTGGGGAAGACACCTACGAAGAAAATTCAAAGTTTGTGTGTGAAGTACTAATCCGTGCTGGGCCAACCTGGTTGACTAAGGCCTGATCGCCCTGTTCCAGGGTAAGCTCGTGCCCCAGGATGGGGACGTATATGAGCTGATGATGATAAGAAAGTCGCCCTGTGGTGTGTCGTCGATTTATAATCATAATCATTCTGTTTTTCACCGTTTTCACCATAATGAGATATTTGATGATAAGAAAGTCGCCCTGTGGTGTGTCGTCGATTTATAATCATAATCATTCTGTTTTTCACCGTTTTCACCATAATGAGATATTTTCCGGAAGATTTGTATCCTAATATAAAGTCCAATATGAAAATGTCCAATGCATATCGGCGATCCGATTTATGACCAAAATTAACATAATAGCACTGAGCCACAGAATAAAATAAAATAGTACTGAGACTTCCATGTTAAAATCAAGATTTGCCAAAGTTGTATTCTGATTTGAGCAGAGTAAAAAAGAATCTTAAAAGATTAAAAAAGTAAAAATAAGAATAAAATAAGAGTAAAAACCGGCCAATTGCGAGTCGGACTCGCGCACGAAGGGTTCCCCATGCAGCCATTTTTTGATACGAAGTACACCGGGGCATCGTCATTCATAAAAATGGCAATAAAATCATATCTGTTGTCCGACTCGCACTTGGCCAGTTTTCAGTATTTGTTGTCATAGTGGCAACAGAAATACACCATCTGTGAAAATTTCAACCCTCTAGCTATCACGGTTCATAAGATACAGCCTGGTGACAGACGGACGGACGGACGGACGGACAGACAGTGAAGTCTCAGTAATAGGGTCCCGTTTTGACCCTTTGGGTACGGAACCCTAAAAAGAATCTTTAAAAAGCAATTTGATGTGACTTTGACCTTTATGAATATAGAGGTAAGACTCTGCAACATACGACCTATCAAGTGATTGAGCAACATACCGGTTTCCGATAGAAGATGGTTTCGGTTCGATTCTAGCTATTTGTGTACTAATGACTCATTTAATTCAATTTTATGTCGTATTTCGTTATTTTTATTGATAAGAAGATTGATTCTTTCTTCATGGCAGATCAGTGTATTTTATTTCTAATCCTGGTTACGGCACCGAATTTTATTTACAAAAACCTAATACAAAATACTTCTATGCTGGGCTAGGATCGAGAAAACATAGACTGGTAGCTGTTTTCGCTTATTGTACCTACAGTCAGCTAAGACGATTGCTTGGCAGGGCCGCCAGAAACGAATGAGATCATTCCAGGAAATGATGTATGGATTTTTATGAAATTTTGTATATTTGTTGCAGTAAATAAATTGTGCAAATATACGAAATTTCATGAAAATACATATATAATTTCTTGAAGTAAGAATTATTCAATATTCGTCAGACGCTGCGAAAAGAAAACGGCTTTAATAGGCATGTTGACTGGGTGGCTAAAAAAATTCAAAACGTTTATACTTAAAACTGATGGCTAAAATAACTGTGGGTCTCATTCATCATTTGAAAAAAAATGCACATTTAGATTTAATAATCGAGTTAAAAATATAGAAGTTATTAATTTGAGTAGTCAATATTTACAAGCCAGTGACGTCACAACCCAGTATTTTCATACAAAAAAGCGTTTTTGACATTTCATAAAAAGTTGCTGATTTGACTAGTAGTCTAATAGCGTATTATGCCGTTAACGGTCTGCCTATCCGGTATGAGACAAGGACGTGTTTTGATGTACCTACTTCCGACTTCAGAATCTTTGCGGCCGGCCGGCCCAACAATCATTGTTTTCTGTGCTGTGGTGTGGCATGCGATGTCACTCCTATCCGACCTTTTATGTGTTCTGTGCTTCTACAGTAGAATTGGTGGGGATTGATTTTGGGAGGCCAAATTTTAAATATTTAGGATCAGGATTATAGTAAGTCCGTCTATACTGCCATCCTTTTCTGTTCCGGAAAATTACGGGTAGGAACCTACACTGAGTTCTAGAGTGGATACCACAAGGCAAACGTAGTGTAGGACGTCCTGAAACCAGGTGGGGCGATGATCTTCGTAAGACAGCGGGCAGAAATTGGATGAGAACGGCTGAAGACCGAGCTGAGTGGCGTGCCATGGGAGAGGCCTATGTCCAGCATTGGATACAGGCGATGATGATGATGATGATGGACTACACCATACTACATGGTTTTATTTTAGATAAATCTTGTTTACGACGAATCGTGGCCAAGAAGTTAAAGTTTAGCTAAATTTTAGCGATCTATCAACTTTCCCAAAATAATGTTAAATATGTACTTTCCTGGCTGATTTTAAGTAGGTATATAAAAAAGAAACAATATTTTCCAAAACTGTAATTGAAATTTTAGTGATGTGACGATCTAATCAAAATAAATCAATAAGTAAGTATCGATAGTTATAATGACACCTTCGTTGTTTACATTTTAGTGACGCGATTTTCTGTGCACAGATAAAAAACTTTCTTTCTGTTAAAATACGTGTGATGTGCGCTATTGTTATGTTAAAAATGAAACAAAAAATCGTAAAGGGGTGTACTTTCTATACTTACTCAGAGGCGACAAGTCTGTGATTAAATCCATTTTCCTAGAAACACTACAAAAATGTCACTCACTGTTTTTATTTTCACTTTAAATGGGTGTTTTAATCTGTCACCCATTTCTCAGACACTTTTATTTTGTACCACTGACACGAGAACAGTAAAAAATTGCGGTCATAGTTAGAAATTTCCAATCAGATAGAAAGAATCAATGTCATCGAAACATTTTTCCGTGTTTGCGCCTATAATGATATGATACCAGACGCACTATCGCTCGGTCACTTGTCTCGTTTCCGATGACACACAGAGTTCAGCCACTATTATCACAAAGAACTCAACGTAGTTGTTTCCACTGTAGTTCCAACAAATTATGCACAGGAATCTAGTAAAAAAGTAACAAAATCACAGAGTTTTGAGGACTAAAACAGACGACACAAAAACACTCGCGAGACGTCACTGAACCAAACAGGTTTTGTTTTTTTTTTCTCGCGATCGTACCACGTGATCGATTTGGTGGCAGCGGTTCGTCGCTACGCCGATAGATGGCGACACACGTGAGAAGTATGTGAATAAAATTGGATTCTAAGCTAAGATTGTTTTTCATGTGAAACTAACCGTAGCATTTTTATAATTGGCATAAACGTATCCTTTGGAATTCATTATTTTTATGTTGATTAGAAACTGTGGAATTATTTGTTTAACTGTGGAATTAGAATCAGAATCAGAATATGTACCTACCTATTTATAACAGGATTTTAACCTAGAAAGACCAGCCAATGTAATTTGTAAGCATTTTTATCAAAAATGTCTTCGATTGTTGGTTTAAGTTTATATACTTACTTAAATTGTATAAGATCTTTATGGAACAAACAACCGCCCGATGAACAGCGGTCACCGTAGCATTTGCTGAATTAAACGCATAAATTAATTTCATTCTCGCATGATCTTTTGCTATTTAAGTATCAAAATACTGTTACATAATTCATAAACAAGGACCTGTTATTTTACTTACCTATTATTTTAATAATATCTTTTACAACACTAACTCTATCGATATTTTTAGGAAAGGTTTTTTTTTTCAGTTGTCTGGTCTAGGAGTATATGAGTACCTACCCGCAAAAATTGTCTGATATTTTGATAGGTGACATACTTACATACATCGATTGCTTACCTTGCTTACATTATTCCCGTCCGGTCCCGACCGCAGTGGTAGGTATCACACATTCTCCTGAGACTTGTGGTTTTCGAAATAATCATGCCCAATTATGGGTTATTTAGGTAGTTACCTATTTTGCTGAAATATATTTTTATAAAATTGAAATTGTTAGGAGTTTAGTGCGAATTTTTAGCAGTAAATTCTATTCTATAAGACTTTTTTCTTTAAAAATATTTTGACTTCAAAATTCATTTTCTCGGAATATTGTCTATGGAGGTTAGCATTTTTGCCTATCCTGCGACGATATGGAGATTTTTATTATTTCTTTTCCTGGAATGCTTTCTTACTGAAAATTGATCGGTTTGATCTTAGACTAAGGGTTTGATAATCCAAGAATCGGTATTAGAAATTATATTAGGGGCGTGGATTACTGTTTTAGGATAGGAACAGGCAATTTTGAAATTTCACAGTAAATTCGTCCAATAAAACAGCCAAAACTTTACATTTGTTTTTATTTTAATATATGGAATAATAAATAAACCACCATAAACCGCACTATCACCGGACACAAGGACCTACTACCGTCGCCGCGGCTTCAGTTTAAACGAGCAACAAAATATTACCGATTTGGGCAGCAAAGTATATGACAACACCTTGTTATTGTTACCATGGAAAATTATACTACTACTCATTTAAATAGCTTCAGTTTTAATGAGAAAATAATGGAAAATTGTACAATTCATTAAAATAACTTTAGTTTTAAAATAAATATTACCAATTCGGGCAGCAAATTATTTTACAACACCGTATTAGTTCAAACGGTTACCAAAATGATAACCTTGGAACCCTACTGGAACTTTCAGAATAATGCCGATTTGAGCAGCATATTTTTTGTCACAATTATGTTATACCAAAATTTATCCAAAATAGAGAAACGATTTGATATTTACGCTAAATTAATCGGCCACTAAAATACTACCAAAATGGGCTGCAAAATTGATTAAAATTGATTTAGATACAGTTTCAGTTTACAGTGACTCGACTCTCCCATGTTGACTATAGATTACTGAGATTTGGTTGTGTTGTGGTAGGTTTGTCACTCCTTCCTTTACGGACAATATAGGATAGCAAAATCAAGTTAACCGTTTTAATTATTTCACTTGAGGCATGAAAATATAATCAAGTACCTAGTCCAAAAGGTTTTTATTTTATTAAATAAGTTGGATCATAACAATATTTTATACTGGACTTTATGTTTTTGCCAAGCAAGTAATTTGTGATGAGCCCAACGCTGCCATTCACCAAGTTCAGCATAAAATGTTTTGAGTAGTTTTTAGTTTACGCTTTCAAAAGCAAATGAGAGGACATGAAATGAAAGTTATAGCGTTGCTAGATAACGTATTGAATAATTTCACGCACAATTTTTTTTTTATATCCTCATTCAATAATAAACTCGTTTAATCTGAAGCAGCGACGACCAATCTTTGAGCATAGTTCGACCAGCACTACAATCAATCCGTCGCAATTGGGTCTAGACCACAGTCAATTGACGCTGGCGACTAAAGCAAAGCAAATTTTCGTTAAAGCATTTTGCTGTTCACGAATGAGCTTTTGTGGACGCTATTTTGGTTTCTAAACGCGTTTATGAAAACATAATCTATTATGTTTTCGTAAAAATTTGAACCTTTTTCTGTTAAACAAATGAATATTTTATGGTTTATTTTGTGTTTGTTGGCTAACCTTTTTTTAAAATAAATGCATATATTTTAATGTATAATTTAGAATACTTTATTGTGTCTGTTATAACTTCAATGTGTTGATATTTTTGGACAATTAATTACTCGCATTGCAAGCATTGTAAAACCAATTATAATAATCGTTTAACTAGATATTTTTTATTAAATTAGGAAAAAATAATAGCGTTCTTCAAAAGCTCATTCAATGACAGTTCTGAATGTACACCACCCCAAAAATCATCTACATACATACAGCAAAAATTAAACATACTTTATTTGTTTACTTGGATTTAACTTTGGGTAACTAAACACTATATACACAATAATATATCGCACAAACATTTTTCTCTTATTTCTTCTTCCAAATAATAATGTCTTAATTAATAAAAGGTATTCAACGAAAATATCTTTACAAGCCCTTTCTAAAGTAATAACATTCAAATGAATTGTTTGTTCAAAATGTACATATATACTTACAAGTAAAGAAACAAATCTATCATAATTCACAAATCCACCTTCATTTAGGAATCGAGTTTATTTTAATTTACACTAAAATAACTTAATTCAACAATTATTTTAACACTGGAATAGTAATGAACTGACAAGCAAAGTCGGATCAACAACGGCAACTATCAGTAGTAGGAAATCAATCATCCAGAGCTTAATTTTTATTGATATCGATTTTATTTCCACTCTTACGTGGAAGCAAAATAAATATCAGAATAGTTTAATATTCAAACGCTCTGAGAAACGGCTATCCATTTCAGCTCATTTTCACATTGCGTGCAACTTTAAGACAATATTTTTTATAGATTTATTTTGAGGAAATCTTATTATCTATTAGTAGCACTAGATACTTGATTCTTGGTCCTCTATCTATCTTTTCGATAGATTAATAAGTCATTCCAATGCGATCCGACTTAACTAAATCCATTCAAAACCATAAAATCTGAGATAGCGTATAGAAGGAAGGTGAAAGAAATATGCGTTAGACTTATGCATTAGGAAAAAATGCTAACACTTATATAACTTGTCGTATAAACTTAGGCAATTACTTAACAAGTAAACTTACACAAGTGTTGTGTTGAGAATGTCCGTTACTTTTATCAATATACCTTTTAAGCTAATGCAATAATTATTCTTTTACTGACTGAATTTGTAATCTTGAAGTATCCCTACAATTGAGACTATAAATACAACGAAATATGTTTACTATAGTTTGCAAATCTGTGTTTCTGTACATACATACAATCATTATTTTTACAATTACCTTTTATAGAATTAATATTGCCACTAATACTCAAAGTATATTGCTAAAGGCATCGGACTTAAAGAAGACAAATTTGCTTTAACAAATGGTAGACAGTTTCCAGAAAAAATGTATCAAGCATTATTTTTACGATGATTTCTGCTTGAATGCTTTTGAAACATTTTTATTCAATATATCAATGTGGGTTCAAATTCAAATCCTTTCGGCGGATGAAATTTTTGATTTGTTATTTCTAATATTATTTAGAAATAATATAGCACTGTAAGCGCAGAAAATCTAAAAAAATGTCAGTGAGAATTTGAAGATGTCCACAATCCGCTTGTTTCCTACTTGTCAAATCAGCAACTTTTTATGAAATGTCAAAAACGCTTATTTATATGAAAATCGCGAGGTATGACGTCACTCCTCGTTGACTCCTCGTAAATACTTGACTACTCAATTCAACAACTTCTATATTTTTAACTCGATTATTAAATCTAAATGATTATTTTTTTAAATGATGAAGGAGACCCACAATATTCTAGCTATCAGTTTTAGACGTTTTGATTTTTTTAGCCACCCAGGAAACAAGCCTATTACCGAATTCATAGCAGATGCTCACTAGCCCGAATTTTCAAATATTTCAAGAAGAAATCTTCCATTATGAAATTGCTTACACTATCCTGACATGCCAATAAATTTAGTGGTAGTATTTGTTAAAAATCTGCTCGATAACACGAAGCTGAAAGACGTCTTATCCATAATATTATTCATAATGGTCAAACTTGATATGAAAAGTTGCTTTAAAGCTTGTTCTTTAATTAAAGTTTTCGAATAACAGCAAAATTGAATACCTACTATTCCGAATTGATGTCAGGAAATTATAAACAATCCCAAAGTATAAAATTAACACCCTTAAATTACTTTACTACTAAGGAAGCGTTAAGACTTTTGAACATAAGTATCAAAAAGAGAGTTTACTTGCATTAATAAATACATTCTAAGGAGGACCCATGTTACAAATGTCTTCATAAACATCTCAAATGAGACTTAATTAACCTACGTCCCCTCAATTAGTGAAAATCCAATTTTCATCTATTTTATTATACTAATTTCGATGATTGAAACTCACTTCATTCGACTCGAGCAACATTCAGCCAAAACATGATTAAGAGCTTATGAAAACTGTTTTGCTTACAAAGAGTTAAAGCATGTTCGTTTCTCTATTAAAATTATTAGAAAAGATCACTGGCGATACTTCGCACTACTGTGCTGAAAACATTTCTACAAAATTTAACAATAGTAGCTTTTTTAACTAGAATGAAAGAACACGCGTTTGCTTAATACCAAAATGGTTGTTGGTCAAATCGAATAAAGTGAATTTGGCATCTCTAACGACAATTTCTCTAGCAAAGGATATCAAAATTTCGGCACATAGCTGCTCATCAAAAAGCCAATGTAAGATATTTGAATGAAAATTACGTTGAGCGAATCTTACTAAAATCATATAAGCTAGTTTAAATAAATAGGTTTTTAGATATAATGGTAAGATAAGATAACTTCTCTCAAGCAACGTAAAATATCATCTTGTTAAATTAAAAAAAAATATAATTAAATCCAGGGAATACACTGACATTATGAATAATTTATGAAACAAACTGTAGATGAAAAAAAAATATGGAGCAGATGTTCTATGAATTTTCCGTTGGAAATTTTAGAAAAAAAATCATTGTAGTCTCGATTTCACAAGAATAAAGAAGATACCTATTAAACCTGCCTGCTCTAACAACTAGTTGATGCTTGAGAGAATTTATTTGCAATCATTTGCAAAAAGTGCGCATTAAACGCACAATAAAGAAATAACATGATTAAAGAAGCACATCGCGCAGTGGTGCAAGCCACTTGAGAGAGCTTTCTGACAATGATTATCATTGTCATCTGCATTTTTAACAAATTCACACAACCTCATTGTTTACACTCTAGGAGTTTCAATATACCAATAATATTAATTTTCAAAATAAATAACTATTTAGTTGAAGAAATCAGTAATATTTTTAATGTATCTATTCTTTAAAAAGTAAGTATTTTTTTCTTCAGAGATTGTGTGAACTTTGAGATTATTTCATAAAAACTAGAATCAGTACAAAGGTTAGGATTTTTCACGTGTTGAACTAGCAATCGTCTTGGTGATAAAGTATTGGAAATCTTCAAAGCATTTATATCGTGTCAAACCTGCCTGTACCGCTTTAGGAAAGGAAACACTGATAATGATAACTCTTGACCTTTCTGGAATCGCTCGGAAATAAATATGATTAAAAACTACGTCCTTATACTTCAAACTTCGTACTCCACTCAGCATAACTCCATTAATTACTAATAACCGTTTTACAACAATCATTTTTTATTGGAAATTTAGTATAATGTTACATGGGTGCTTATTTATTTTTAGTCTGACTAGATGACTAGTTCATATCTATGTATTGAGCTTCCATATCTAGGTCGCGACAACATAATTTTTAAAAATATGTGGACGAAATCATATCTGATGTGTCAATAAACAGTTACACCTAAAGGTAATCTAGCAATGTCTGAATATTTTAACAAGAATTTGTTTGTTATTTTAATTCTTAACCAAGTAATTCAGCTAGATACACAGGAAGTTTAACATATCCCTAAATAAAATTTGGCAGTAACACAATGTGCGCATAACTATAACGTCATCCAAGTAAGTAAGTAATCAAACACTGGGCAATTATTATAGAAGTTTTTCTTAGAATGTTCTATTACTAAAAGCATTTGTTTAAAAATTTACAGAATAGAAATTGTAAGAGAAGCTATTTTACTGATTCTATGAAATCTTGAACAAACTGAATTTGAAAATATGTGCAAATCGATCGATAGTGAAGATTTAAGATGCTTTTTTGCAGTAAGTATTTCGATTATGTATCTATTTTGATTATAGAAATAAATACACAAACGAAACTGCGTAGGTAATCATATATTATTTGATATTCGTTGTGTTTGATTAATATACTATATAAATATATTTGAAATAATTTGAACCTTATACCTTATACAAGCTTTTTGATGAACACAACTCTATGTATCTAGTTGAACTTACATAAATACAATGGGGTGTTTGTATTAGCATAACACTATTGTATATTATTAATTACTATGCAATAACAGAGTTTGAACTTTACCATTTTCCAATAACCATTGAGCTGTGTTATAGGTATACAAAATCGTTTGGAATTACAATTATTGTAACAAATAGTAAGAGTTACTGTCTTACCGCCTAGCGCTTTGAAAGTGAATATAAAATGTTCCTTTGCGAATCGAACAAATTTTGCACAGCTCGAATCGCACAGAAACACTCCGGAAGCGAATACGACTGCCCCTAAGCTTGAAAAAGAGAAAATATCCCTAAATATTATTTGCTTTTGCGTTTCGTGTCGACCATTTTCACGAGGCGTGAAGAGTCAAAGAAAGCCTTTTCAGGGGCGCCGTCAACAGAAGGTAAGTGCGATGCGCGGGCATCAGGCGATGGCGAGCATTCTCGCGGCGCGCGACAAGAAGTCCACGATGTGCCGCCACAGGCTGCGGAGGGCGTTAGAGCGAGAGAACAAGAATCTCCATAGGAAGAATACCGTCGCCACCTGGGTTATGATGTGGACTATATGTAACCTGGAAATAAAAATATATCAAATAATAATAACCCAATGTCACAATTTTCGATGTAAGAATGCATATCATGGTATATTAATGAACGTATGATTTAATTGGTAAATTATTACAATCATTAAATTTTAATGCCTGACCAAATAATAAAATAGTTGACCAATATATTTTTGACCAATATATTTTTTGTCGAACTAATAATAATGTCCCAAAGTTATTGTATCAGTTTTTTATTAATTTTGATGATAAAAAATAATATCATACTTTTATTTATGTCTTATATAGTTACTTTCATTGAAGAACACCACCTTCTCCATCTATACCAGACTATACCCGTAAGCTTAAAAAAAACAAGAACTCTAAAAAGGTGCTAAAATCCACTCACCTACTAAGCACCTTCCTGGACTTGGGCAGCGTCTCCGGACTTTCCTTGAAGAGGAACCTCCTGATGCCGAGTACATATGACTCTATATACGCGTCCCAGTCGATGTTCTTCACGTTGAAATCAAAGGTGTTCCTGTCTTCTGGAGATAGGGCGGCGCAGAGAGCTTGCACATTGTCGTCTGAGAACGCCCATTGGCGCGTTGTGAAGTATTCGAGGCAAGCAGCCGCCTTCTCCAGCTTGTTCTGGACTCGCATCATCCTGGTTAAAATACAAACAAGATAAGCTACCCCCACTCATAAGCCCCACTTCTTGAATATGGGTTAAACTGACCTGAGCCCTGGGTTCTATTATATACTTCTATATAATACTAAAGGCAAACTAAGTCAGACCCATGGGTCTGTTTAAAAGCTCTGCCACGAAAGGTCATAGGGTTTCTGGCACTACAAAAGAAGACTCCTTCACTTCTTTAGAAAAGGATATTGAGCAGGCAAAGTGCGTTCGATCAATTTTGATGTCAGAGTTTTATAGCATCTTGACTTTGTTTGCGATGATCTCAGGGTTAATTTATCGATGATTTTAAAATCCATTAAATTTAAGATAAACTTGGCTATAACATAAAATTTTAGTTGCAAGTATTATACGACACATACACGGGTTTCTTCCCTGTGGCTTGCGCTATGAGGTCCATAACTGCTGCCGGCGCTCTATGCTGAAATAAACTTAGCACGCTGTGCTTCAGACGATTGCTGGTGATGTCTCCGCCGGGGTACCACATTATCTCGCCTGAAATAAAGGGGTAATGGTCAGCATCTTCTTTAAACAGAAAGATATCATCTATTTTTCGAAAGAAATAAAGAAAGTACACTCACTGAACGGATGTTTTCGCATGTATTTGAAGCTGGCGTGAACGAACCGTTGCCACGTAATCGGGTTTTGCTGCCCTGTACAGCAGTTGTACACAACTACACCATCGCCCCTGCAGAAGAAAAGAACAACGCTTTATAACGATAACAGAAGAAAATTCCTCTGTCTCTCCGAGATTTGTTGCAGAAGGGATCTCGTGATTTAAGCCCTTGTAGACATCTACATTATGAGATGTATAAGATAGTAATTCAAAACCAGCCATAACTTACACCAAATCAAACAAATTATAAGTAAAACAAGGAGTACCACAAAGCAGCATATTAGGACCGCTCCTTTTTATTGATTTTCCTGAACATTTTAAACAGAAAAGGGCTGTTTTCGATGGAGATGCATCCGCTACGCCGACAAGATCATGAAGTTGATGACGATGGTGATGATGAAATAGGTGATGAGTTGGAAAGTAATGATGGAAATAAGGGGTAGAAAGATGATGAAAATGAGCAAAAACCGTTTAAGATACGTCAGCCACACCAATACGATCATGAGGTTGATAACGGTAGTTAAGGAGGTGATGATGAGACTGATGGGTAGAAAGATAAGGTTGATGACTATAGTAAAATAGGTGATGGCTAGAAAGATGATGATAAGAATGAAGGGAAGAAAGATTATGGTAATGAGCAAATACCTTCTGAGATGCGTCCGCCACGCCGACACGATCATGAGGTTGATGACAGTGTCGACGGGCACGAGGTCAGCGACCCGGCTGCCGTTGCCCAGCATCGTGCGGAAGATACCCTTGCCCACTGCGGCGACGATGCCGTTGGGGCCGTTCCAGTTGTCCACCCAGCCTTGTACCGGTTCTCGGAGCGATGAGAGCACTAGAATAGAATAGAATTTTTAATTTTGTAGTTGTGTATTGTGGAAATAAATGAATTATCTATCTATCTATCTATCAGTATAATTCAAGACATCTAGGTGAGTTCACTCCATCGTCGAATCTGTCTTTGACCTCCGACTAAGACGATTAAAACTGTAGCGCTCATGATGGCACCACATC
Source organism: Scrobipalpa atriplicella (assembly GCA_029255725.1). NCBI lineage: Eukaryota > Metazoa > Arthropoda > Insecta > Lepidoptera > Gelechiidae > Scrobipalpa > Scrobipalpa atriplicella. The sequence goes on from JARACY010001785.1 coordinate 27,962, forward strand.
AAGAATCAACAGTCCTGAAACGCGGTATCGAAGTTTTCTCAACGATCTGCATATTATACAACTTCCAAACTACTCCAGTCGGACTCCGGTCCCCTATTCACAACACCAGACCAGGCGGGTTATTACCCTTTTCCCATCCTTCATCACTCGGCCAACTGGCCTCAAGGAAATACTCCTAAAAACTATTTCAACTAAAAAAAAAACAAAACTTCTTAGATTCCTGGCTCCTAATCAAAAAACTCACCGATTGAAGGCCGGACGATCGCCACGGGAAGATTGCCACACTCCTTTATAAGCATGTCCTCTGCCAATGCCTTTGTAAACGTGTACGTGTTCGGCCGATCACCTAAAACGATAAATTTATATTTTTTTTAATTCTAGATAGTTTTTAGAAAGTCCTAAATATTTCTTCATTGTTCACTGGGAACCTCATATCATAACCAATACATAAATATTTCTTGATGTCTTTGTTATCGAAGGACAGCTGCTTCCATTTTATGAGTCTCAAAGACTTTGACAATCTTTCGAGTCTACAAATCTTGCCTTTATCCACATCCAAGTCTCACAGCCACAGACCCTAAAAGACTCATCTACATACACAGCTCAAATATGCCTCACCGACGAGATCCGGTGTGATTCTATCCACCAGCTCCGTGGGTAGAGTCTGCACCAGTGTCACCACATGTTCAGGCTGCGCTGGGGGCGCATACACAACCTCTTCCACGCGTTCCCGCGAGCAGTTGCAGTATGCTGTTGATACGTGGACTAACGCCTGGAATGTATGTTGATGACTTATTAGTTTATTCAGTTTATAATGTTTATTTTATTGTTTAATAAGGTAGCAAATCTATAAATATGTAATCACGTTACGCTATTGGAAGACCAAAATATTTCTCGATAGTGTTAATGGTTCTGTCGATGGTGATTCTGATAATGGTTCTAATGATTGCTCTTATGATGCTACTGACAATGGTTCTAATGAAGATGATCACTGTAATGATTCTACTGAAGGAAACTCACTTCAAGTCCCAGCATGCGATGACACAGCTGCACTAGTTGTTGCGTGCCCAGCATGTTGATTGTCACCGATAGCTTCAATGCTTCGTCAAACTTCACCGTCGCTGCTGAGTGAAACACGACTGACACCTGAACAACGAAGATAATAGTCATTTAAATGTCTGGTAGTCACTGACCTCTATTATCTGGTAGTTCATTTATTTTTGTATTGAGTCGAATTAAAATAATAAACCCCTAGTGTTCTTGCTCGACTTAAGGATAAATTAAAGATGGCACATTTCCTAGTGAAAGTTGTTCAGTAACATTGACTGAGTAACCCAGTTTCTGGTATGCTGTCCTTTATACTCCGTATAATTTTAGCGCCCGAATAAATTGATACCTATATCCACAAAGTACCTTTTATAATGTTATGTATGATTAAGTACAATATCATAAAAGCGGCATAAAAAATAGATTCACAACGACTGAAAAACATTACATGACTATAATTAAAACTAAACTTTTCAAAGCCAAAATTAGCCTTCATTAGGTATTATAGTAATTCCGATAAAAGTGAAATCCTTAAACAGTAATACAGGTTTAATTTCATATATTTACTGACAATTACTATTATGTCCTAACGCACATTGACTTCCTATAAATAAAACGGTTCGTTATCGTAATATAACAAGCTAAATTAACTTTAGTATGACCTTTCACATCATATTTCTGTATCTGATATACCTAGGTAGGTACCTGTTTACAATAATCCTGTAATTTTACTCGGATCATTAGCAAAAATCATGCGGTTTCTGTGGTGAAGCTGATTGCTCTGACAACCATGACCGAAATCGTGAGTATCTATGAAAAGAGCGTCTATTTATGTTATTATACAACGTGTAACAGAAAGGGTATATGCATCGAGAAATGTTTGAATCTACCCATGAAACTGAACAACTTTCCCTAAGAAACATAGGTCGAAAAGCGAAAAAAAAAAATTTACTTCCCATACTAAATACGCTATCAGCTGATGCATTTAGTATGAAAGGTCACGATTTTTTTTTTCGCTTTTCGACCTATGTTTCTTAGGGAAAGTTGTTCAGTTTCATGGGTAGATTCAAACATTTCTCGATGCATATTCCCTTTCTGTAACACCCTGTGTATGTTACAGTCAAAACCCAAAACCAGTCAATATGCATATTGTTCTGTTTTTCTGCTGACCCCGTAAGAGATACAGGCGTGACTTTACCTTTTGACATAGCATCGCCTGGTCCGCGGGACTGATGCCCAACTCGGGCTCCGTGATGTCTCCCACTATGGGCACGATCTTGTTCAACTCTTGAGGCCTGTCTTTCCGCAACGTCTCGAACAACTAGAAGAAGATGTGCAAAATATTTTTTTTTACAATTCGAAAAACAAATATTTTATTTGAGCTCCAGGTACTTGGGGGTTTATAGTTATCTCATATAAAATGTATTTTTTTTGCATACGACTAGTATGGGATGTCATTTAAATCATATCAACCACCATCAACTCGCAGTTCACCAGTTTACAGCGCTTGTAACAGCGTCGGATTGCCGAATCTGTCTTATCTTAGGCTCGTATTTATAAAGCTCAAGATTGAGAGAAATATTGAGTGCGGATTTGACAGGTAATTTTGTACTGGAATGACATTTCTGATACGAAGTCAAACTCGCTTTCACTCTTGAGAGCTGATTATAAATACGGGCCTTAATATCAAATAATTTCAGCTGCTATCATGTTTCCGTCTCCAAAGGTTCTCTGTAATGAAAGTGCCCTAAAAGTGTGTTTACTGACCGGTGACTGTGTGAGCTCGGTAAGACGGGAAGCGACATCCTGTCCGCGTTTCGGTCGCATCAACAGATAGATCTTCTTGATTTTCGGACAACTTCTCAGCAGCTTTTCAACTAACACCTGAAATATTTGATGTAATAGTAGAACAGGTCAAATGGCCTTTAAATGATTTGTAAACAATGTTAACAAGACTGGACCCAAGTAACATCCCTGCGATACTCGTAGCATTAAAGTCAGTTTTATTCTGCTTTTACTATTTAAAAAGCTATAATTTTTTGTTGATTCACATAAAGGATGATGGGCGTATTGCACCCAGCTCCAATTGTCATTTCACTAGCTGGTCCTAAAACACATGATTAAAATGAGCATTTTTTATTATGACGGTAAAAAAAAATCTCCGATGGATCCTGAGATATTGAGAGAACTCTCATTTCATACAAATTACTAGCAACGGAAGGTCAAGTTAGAGTGGTTTTTGACCTCCACTAATGAAACTGGTGTGGGTCGAAAGAACTGACAAAACTGAGTATATTTTGTTAAGACACAGAAAAATTCGTCCCGGTGGTCATCAGAAAAAAAAATATTTTTGGGTGATTTTTTTCCTCCACTAATGAAACTGGTATAGGTCGAAAGTACTGACAAAACTGAGTATATTTGGTTAAAGCACTGAAAAATTCGTCCCAGGGGTTTCAAAATATTTAAAAGTGAAATTCAAAAATGTATGGGCGGTGTACCTAATTATAAGACCTCCATCACTGAGACTACTATTGTTTTGATGCTAACCCAATAGGATAGCTCTGTACCAAAGCTCATCAAAATCTGACCCGGGAGTTTCAAAATATTTTAATGTGAAATTCAAAATGTATGGGCAGTGTTCTTAATATAAAACCTCCAGCACTGAAACTACTTTTGTTTCGATGCTTACGCAATATGACAGCTCTGTACCAAAGCTCATCAAAATCTGACCCGGGAGTTTCAAAATATTTTGAAGTGAAATTCAAAAATGTATGGGCGGTGTAACTAATATAAGACCTCCATCACTGAGACTACTATTGTTTTGATGCTTACCCAATAGGATAACTCTGTACCAAAGCTCATCAAAATCTGACCCGGGAGTTTCAAAATATTTTAATGTGAAATTCAAGAATGTATGGGCGGTGTAACTAATATACAACCTCCATCACTGAGACTACTATTGTTTTGATGCTTACCCAATAGGATAGCTCTGTACCAAAGCTCATCGAAATCTGACCCGGGAGTTTCAAAATATTTTGAAGAGAAATTCAAAATAGTATGGGCGGTGTTCTTAATATAGAACCTCCAGCACTGAGACTACTATTGTTTTGATGCTAACCTAATAGGATAACTCTGTACCAAAGCTCATCAAAATCTGACCCGGGAGTTTCAAAATATTTTGTAGAGAAATTCAAAAATGTATGGGCGGTGTTCTTAATATAAAACCTCCAGCACTGAGTATACTATTGTTTTGATGCTAACCCAATAGGATAACTCTGTACCAAAGCTCATCACAATCTGACCCAGGAGTTTCAAAATATTTTGAAGTGAAATTCAAAAATGTATGTGCGGTGTTCTTAATATAGAACCTCCATCACTGAGACTACTATTGTTTTGATGCTTACCCAATAGGATAGCTCTGTACCAAAGCTCATCAAAATCTGACCCGGGAGTTTCAAAATATTTTAATGTGAAATTCAAGAATGTATGGGCGGTGTAACTAATATACAACCTCCATCACTGAGACTACTATTGTTTTGATGCTTACCCAATAGGATAGCTCTGTACCAAAGCTCATCGAAATCTGACCCGGGAGTTTCAAAATATTTTGAAGAGAAATTCAAAATAGTATGGGTGGTGTTCTTAATATAGAACCTCCAGCACTGAGACTACTATTGTTTTGATGCTAACCTAATAGGATAACTCTGTACCAAAGCTCATCAAAATCTGACCCGGGAGTTTCAAAATATTTTGTAGAGAAATTCAAAAATGTATGGGCGGTGTTCTTAATATAAAACCTACAGCAATGAGTATACTATTGTTTTGATGCTAACCCAATAGGATAACTCTGTACCAAAGCTCATCACAATCTGACCCAGGAGTTTCAAAATATTTTAATGTAAAAATAATAATGAAATTAATTGTCAGCGCATCATGAGTTGTCAGTGGGGAATGAGTTGTCAGTGTGGGATGAGTTGTCAGTGTGGGGATGAGTTGTCAGTACGGGGATGGGTTGTCAGTGCGGGGATGAGTTGTCAGTGCGGGGATGAGTTGTCATCTCAGCCCGCACTGACAACTTATCCCCGCACTAACAACTCATCCCTGCACTGACAACTCGTCCCCCACTGACAACTCATGATGCGCTGACAATTTATTTCATTATTATTTTTACATTAAAATATTTTGAAACTCCCGGGTCAGATTGTGATGAGCTTTGGTACAGAGTTATCCTATTGGGTTAGCATCAAAACAATAGTATACTCAGTGCTGGAGGTTTTATATTAAGAACACCGCCCATACATTTTTGAATTTCTCTACAAAATATTTTGAAACTCCCGGGTCAGATTTTGATGAGCTTTGGTACAGAGTTATCCTATTGGGTAAGCATCAAAACAATAGTAGTCTCAGTGATGGAGGTTCTATATTAAGAACACCGCACATACATTTTTGAATTTCACTTCAAAATATTTTGAAACTCCCGGGTCAGATTTTGATGAGCTTTGGTACAGAGCTATCCTATTGGGTAAGCATCAAAACAATAGTAGTCTCAGTGCTGGAGGTTCTATATTAAGAACACCGCCCATACATTTTTGAATTTCACTTCAAAATATTTTGAAACTCCCGGGTCAGATTTTGATGAGCTTTGGTACAGAGCTATCCTATTGGGTTAGCATCAAAACAATAGTAGTCTCAGTGCTGGAGGTCTTATATTAGGTACACCGCCCATACATTTTTGAATTTCACTTTAAAATATTTTGAAACCCCCGGGACGAATTTTTCAGTGCCTTAACAAAATATACTCAGTTTTGTCGGTACTTTCGACCTACACCAGTTTCATTAGTGGAGGAAAAAAATCACCCAAAAATATTTTTTTTTCTGATGACCACCGGGACGAATTTTTCTGTGTCTTAACAAAATATACTCAATTTTGTCAGTTCTTTCGACCCACACCAGTTTCATTAGTGGAGGTCAAAAACCACTCTAACTTGACCTTCCGTTGCTAGCAATTTGTATGAAATGGGAGCTCTCTCAAGTATATCGAAAATTAATAGTCAGATTTTGATGCGCATTGGCACAGAGGTACCCTCCTGTGTTAGCATCAAAACAATAGTAGTCTCAGTGCTGAAGCTCCTGGGTGCACAGTCCATACATCTTTGCCCATCATCCTTTATTGCTACCGGAAATGTATGAAATACAGGAATTATATACAATTCCTAGGAAATGTATTATGTTGCATTGATTATGTTGCTTTAAATTGAGATAGATGAAGATGATTTGCCGTGCCGCTAGTGAAGAAAACAGACTTGTCGGCTAAGAACTCGGCGACCGTCAGATTTTGATGATGAAGATGGCAATGTTGATGATGATGGAGAAGGAGATGATGATGATAATGATGATTTAGGAACTGACCTTGCCCATAAACCCAGTTCCGCCGGTGACGAAGACAGACTTGTCTGCGTAGAACTCGGCGACTGGAAGATACTCCGCACTCCCGCCGAAGTGCCCGTTGGCGAAACAGGACGCCATCTTTAATACGATTCCCCGTCTGAAACAATTTACAAATACAAATACAAAAATACAAATAGTTTATTCAAAAAATAGCATTGTTACATTTTATAACACATACAAACAAAAAAATAAAAATAATTAAAAGTAGGTAACATTAGAGCAAAATAGTGGCTCCCACACTAGGTCTTGCCTGTATCGTAAAGTGTTATGAGACAGATGTAGAACAAAATTATTAAGACACAATATTTCATCAAAAACAAACAAAACAAAGTGGTTACATGTTAGAAATTAAAATGAGGTAGTCGATGTGTGTATTTGTGGGTGTAAATGTGTTGTGTGTGTGTGTGTGTGTGTGAGTGTGTCAAAATAATATAATATCGGGATCAGATTATAGATATTATAATATTTTCGGTTTGTTCGTAGGTTAAAGTTTTTTAGTACTTCAACACTACAAATTTCGCTTCTCTGACTGTACAGTTCTTAAAATTTGAATCCACTTTAATCCTTTGAAGCGAAATTATCTTACCTTGTCCCTTTGCTTGTGCCGTTTTGGTGAATTTCATGGGGCATAAAACCTTAAAATGCTCATATCTCCTGATTGAGTAAACCGATTTCAATGAAACAAAGCCTTTGAGTTGCGCCGAAATAAGCTTAACAAATAACCGAAAACCGGATTTCAATCCGTGTTGTGGTTTGTGAGTTTATCTAATACATATAAACATCCAAACAGACAAAAATTCTAAAAATGATCGAAATGGGTTATGTTACTGTTTCTATGGTCCATAAAATTAGTTCTTTGCATTTATCTTCTTTGTACAGATTCGACCCTTCTACGATTTTATTATATGTATAGATTCTGTGCTGTTGTTTCTTTACTCCTTGTGTAATTGTTCTGTGTATGTTATGTTCATGTGTATAATAAAGTGTTAAAAAAAATAAGAATTTTTTTCAGAAAAGCAAATCCATAGTAAGTATTAAAGTAATTATTGTAGGTACTGTTTACTGTATGTTAAGCCAAGTTAGGAAATCTTCATCAGGAACCAAACACGATTGTGGATATGTAAAAATATTGTGTCTTGCAGATAATGATTTGATTAACATGATCTTGATTTTGAATCCTCAGGATATCCTAATTTTCATTAATTTTCATCTGGTGGACCAAAATCTATGTTAGAATATTGAAATGTTTGTTACTCAATAACTTTTCAACCACTGGACGGATCGGGATGAAACTTGGCACACGTATAGGTTCAGGAATAGGACATAGGCTACTTTTTCTCACGGTTAAACCTTCTTGGAGGCCGGCCACGTAGAAGGTGGAGAGACGACTTGGAGGCGTTCCTTCCAAACTGACAGTCAGAAACACAAGACATTTCATGTGGCGTGAAAGAGGGGAGATCTTTGCCCTGCAGTGGGACACATTACAGGCCACATAAAAAAAAAAACTTCATTTCCATGGAAAAACGAAATCTAGTTTTCTATAAATAATGCTCACCTTTCACAAAATGTCTGTATCAAGCGCGAATGGGCTGACAACTACGAACACTAGACATGTGCGTGTCTGTATGTTTGTATTAATGTTTAATCTATGGAAGATTTGCACGGAAGATGGGTTCGATCAGGCTATTTCACACGCTCCGACATGGCTGGCTGATTTCATCTGTAACAAGGAAAATGCTGGTCAAATTGCGTTTTCATTCTTCAATCTTATTGCGAATAGAAGATAAATTATATCAATAAGGTAATTATACAGAAAAATGTTTTACAATATCACGTTTCGGGGATATTGACCCTTGCAAAAATATCTATCTAGGGTCCGTTGGTCCTGACTTAGGCACAAATCTGGTAAACTCAAAGAAGAATTGTCTTTTCGGGTTCCCCACGGGATTGGGTTTTTCTACTGTCTTCCTGGAGCAAGGAGTTTTGGAGTGACACTGCAATGAGCGCTCAATCAGCAGTCTCTTTTTGTGTAAACTTTTAGAGTTTGAAAAGTAATCCATTACTATTATATCTCGAAAATGCAACACATCGACCTTTACTAAAACATTTACCATCCATACTTTGAGTCTGATCAACAATCCTAACAGCCCGGATGGTGTAGTGGATAGGGCCGCGGCCTTCTGTGCAGAAGGTCGTGGTTCGAATCCCACCACGTACCAATGTGTTTTTCGGTTTTCGAATTTCATATGTACGTTTATTCGGCGCTTTTACGGTGAAGGAAAACATCGTGAGGAAACCTGCACACACCTCCGAATAAATTCAAAGGTTGTGTAACCTAATCTAGGATTGGGTCTGGTTTCCCTTCTGGGTTGCAGAGGTCAGATGGCAGTCGCTCTGTGTAAAAACCAGTACCCTCGTTCAATCCCCTATATTAGGTAGCCGACCCCGTGAGATACGGGAAAAAGGCTAGGGAGATGATGATGACTTTGAGTCTGATCACAATGCTATTAAGTTCTGGTGTTTGTATTTTTGTACACATATTACCGATCGCTTAGTCTGGACCAGAGATAACAGAGACTGAGATGACGATGGCTGACCTGACTAAATTACTGTGATGTACCTAACCGGGAAACGCTGGGGGATAACTACAAATAATAAACCTAAAAATAGCTCAAACGCCAGATAGTTGTAAATTCGCAACCGCTATAACTTCCATGCTGGACTGGGAGTGATAGAAAACGTAGAATGTGCCAGCTGCATCTCCTCCCGGGCATGCTGTAAAAACCAGCTAAGGGATTCGAGGGTTTCAGTGTATTGCAATTTAGGCGATGGGCTGACAACTCGTCACTATAGCAATACATAATACATAATGATCTGTAATAAGAAGAATAACCCTAAAAACTTGTCAGACGTGACGAAACGACCTTTTGATCGGTTTCGCTCTGCCTACCCCATAAAGGCGTGATTTTATGTATGTATGTACGTATAAGAAAGAGGAAGAAGTATTGATATAAGTCGAAACAAACTTCTGTCGTCCATTATTGCCTCCAATGCTGAAACTAGATGGGACGCTGGCTCACACTGCATGCGACAAAGCAAAATTTGCGTCGCTATTTGCAAACAATTCACGTCTGGACGCTGACTCGTTGCGATTCTTCGATGCCGGAGATCGCAGTTCACACTTAAGAGGTTTGAAGAGTATTGTGCAGTCTAGACGTGAATAAAGCTAGAGGTCCTGATGGCATCTCAGCAAGAGTCATGAGGCATTGTGCGCCCGAGCTGTCTCCTGTGTTGACACGCTTGTTCCGCCTTTCTCTCAAAAAAGGAACTGTGCCACAGTCCTGGAAGCTTGCAAATGTTTCAGCCGGTCCCTAAAAAAGGCGAACGCTCAGACCCTGTCAATTATAAACCGATTGCCATTACCTCCATCTTATGCAAAGTCATGGAGAAGGTACTGAACAGTAAGTTGCTGACCTACCTCGAAGACAATGATCTCTCTCAGTGACTGTCAATATGGCTTTCGCCGGGGATTGTCAACTGGGGATCTTCATGTGTATGTTACGCACTGCTGGGGTGATGTCATTGAGAAGCACGGCGAAGCTCTCGCCGTCTCACTTGACATCTCGAAGGCCTTTGACAGGGTCTGGCACGCAAGTCTGTTAAACAAGCTTCCTGCGTATGGCATCCCAGCTGATTTTTGTAGCTGGATTTCCGACTTCCTGAGTGAACGCTCGAATGTAGGAGTATCTTAACTAACAGACTGCCAAACCATACAGAACGAAACTCATGGAAAATCTACAGTTTTTAATCATGATGATCAAAATCTAGATGGCCTACGATTGGCTATGGAATATGACACAACGTTCCATACAAAATGTTAGGATTATTGCAGTTTACATCTCACTCGTCCTACGAACTTATTTCATACTAAAAAAAACATACCAATCAGCTGATTCTTCTAAGTTCGTTTATGATGTTTCTATGTAAAAATCTTCAGCAAATCTTTCAACACAGTTTTATATATATAATATACATAAATTGTTTCTTCCTGCAAGATGAAAAAACGTCAGGTCCTTCCAAGACCAACGCAAATTCAACAAAAAGGCTTGTATTTCGAGCGCGGATACATTTTGATGGTTGACCCAAATCACTGGAAAGGAATCCACATACGTCAATGTGCCAATAAATATCGATTCCACGCGTTTATTCTATTGATAAAACCAATAAAACTTGCATGACAGATTATAGAATAACCTAAAATGACCATACGACATTTTCTATAGATGTCAAATGATTTTATTTCTTTTGATTAGCCAGTGACGCGTTTTGAAAATAGGTTGTGTCTACATGTTTTTGAAAAAGTGTTGTAGATTTATTCTTCACGTCTCTTATCCCTTATGGGGCAGGCAGATCGTCAACCGTTTTCAACAACTGTTTTCGCCGCGCCTGATCAAATCAAATAGGACTATGTATCCTGAAGTGACTGGTTGTCAGTTAAATGCCTAAATTGCAATGTGTATACAAAAACCATGCTCACTCCACTAGATATTACAGATTACCGGGGAAGAGTAGCAGCTGGTATGTTCTATATTTTTATCGCTCCCAGACCTACATGCAAGCAAATAGACAAAAATCTCTACATTTTTATCTTATCAATCAATCAATCATGTGTATGAGCACACTGCTGCCTACGTAGGTACTAAGTAAATTGTTATCCACTAGACGTCTGATTTTCCGATAAGAAAATTTATGTAAACTCCAAGAATTCTTTCATAAAGATTTACAGTCTTGTGTTAAAGGCACTTAAGCCTTTGTGATAAAAGTGCCCCTTCAATATTTTACAAAACTGACCCCCACCGCCGCGTACAGAAAAGTTATTTGATATTCAAAATAAAATGTATGCAGCCGGTATTGTTTTATAACTGAGATAATGGTGCTAATTCAGGACGCACTATTACTAATTCTAATTCTTAGTAGCGCTGTCACTTTCATAAATTTCACATAAGAACAGGATAGCAAACAAACACGTGACTTTGACATTCTTAATTTGACGTACGGCGCTTTAATTAAGGAATGAACATAGAGCGTGCTCACTAATTTTACTTAATTTAAGCAGTTTAATGTCAGGTAAGAAATGTCAAACGCACGTATTTGTTTGCTATCCTGTTCTTATGTCAAAGTTAAGAAAGTGACAGCGCTACTAAGAATTAGAATTAGTAACTGGACGGCGTGAATTGAGGCCTTAAATATACCTATGTTACGCATAATCCCCGAAATCGTCCATTGGCCGGAAAAAAGGCACACTTCGCGGATTGGCAAATGCAAAACGCGCAATCCCCGGATTGTCCTTTTATTTCGGCCATTGACGGCCCCTCTCTCCTAGATAAGATTGAAACTGGAATTTAAAAATTCCTTTTGGAAGTCGGTTAATAAGTGTAGGTAGAACTAAAAATTGGCGCGAGCGAAGCCACAGGCAAAAGCTAGTATTGCATATTAACCTAACTACATGCGAGTCACTATATGTAACGTGATGTCATGTCCGTCCAGTAATCCTACAAATGCGATTGGTGACGTCATACATTCCCTGGGTAATGTTGTTGCTAGGTGGGTAAAACCCAATGTAGGGATTTCTTTAAGATAGTGTAAGTCCTTGGATTTCACGCACGTCTGAATGAGTTTTCCCGGGTAAATGAGTTATTTTTTCCGAGGTAATCCTTTTTTACAGACAATATCAGGTGATTCAACCTGCAGTGTCCTTACCAAACTGTTGGAAATCTAACAAAGTAATAGTTTGTTAAAAATCTATTTGTGTTTCCACCGCGGTAAACGCGAACCCACGATCTCCGGATCGGGAATCCATGGCTCCGACCACTAGACCATGGAGGCAACTGAACTGCATTGCGTCTTTAGTCGGACAGTAGGTCACCAGGTGACTAGTCTGCCAGTCTGTCTGTTCACTTCACTAGCCCATTTTGCGGACTTTCTTTAAAGGTCATGTTAATAAATATAAATAGGCAGTGCATGTCCGTAACGTACCCATACAACGTGTAACAGAAAGGGTATATGCATCGAGAAATGTGTGAATCTACCCATGAAACTGAACAACTTTCCCTAAGGAACATAGGTCGATAATCGAAAAAAAAAATTGACCTTCCATACAAAATGCATCCGCTGATAGCGCATTTAGTATGGGAAGTCAACAATTTTTTTTCGTATTTCGACCTATGTTCCTGAGGGAAAGTTGTTCAGTTTCATGGGCTGATTCACACATTTCACGATACACTTATCTACATACCAGCTACTGTGTAATAGAAACTGCTCAAGACAACAAATCGAATGAGCCTAAATTTTGATATCACACTTTCCATGACTGAGATCTAGTGGCTACCTCTCGACTCCATCACGAGATCACCTCGATGATATCATAATATTGCATTGTCATATAAAGTGTACAAAATGTCAGCTCAATCGGTTGAAGATAACTCAAAATTGAGTTGCAAGATTCTACCCGAACATACATAGGTACATAGTTAGTTAGTTAGATAAGTATGTATGTTACGCACAATCCCCGAAATCGCCCATTGGCGGGAAAAAAGGTACACTTCGCGGATTGGCAAATGCAAAACGCGCAATCCCCAAAATGTCCTTTCATTTCGGCCATTGAGCGTTTTACAGAAACCATTTCGCGGACTGGTAAATACGAAACAACCAATTGCCGAATTCATTGAAATATCAGGAGTAAAGGACATTAAAACACCAGGCATGAGGGACAACCTTTCCTGTTGAAAGTTGTTCAGTTTCATTGATTGAGCAACCCCTATCAGTTTGAGTTAAGTTGTCCCTCATGCCTGGTGTTTAAATGTCCTTTACACCTGATATTACAATGAATTCGGCAATTGGCTGTTTCGTGTTTACCAGTCCGCGAAATGGTTTTTGTAAAACGCTCAATGGCCGAAATGAAAGGACATTTCGGGGATTGCGCGTTTTGAGATTGAGCGTAATACATAAAATCTTTTAATTTAAAAAACTATATAGCCCGATAGATTCGTAACTGTGCGTTGTATTTGTAATAGTTATGTCGACTCTCCCATGTGTCTGCCATTGACCTAGGAGAAAGTCAGCCAGTAACTGGCGCGAGTATGGAGCAAGTTGTCGGTCAAGTGGTGTCTCTTTCTACTTCATTAGCTCTGTGTGAAACAGAGTCTACGAGTATATTTTACGCACTTAGATTTTTATTCTAGTTATTAAGAATTATGGTTCATTGTCTACCTACGAGTTTATACACACACACGTCACACGTGAAAAAGATGGGAGTGAAAGTGGTCAAATTATCAAAAATACAGGTTTTTTTACTAGTAAGTGATACTGAAAAAGAAGATTTTGCTCGTAACGAAAAAAAATCTCCAAAAATACAAACAATGTTATCGAATCGTATGTGCACAAAATCTAAAAATTTCGACTAAAGTGGTCATCTGTAATTTTTTTTGTTCCTTGTGTACAAATATTCCTTGGCTGTAAGACTGAGCCGCGACGCTGCGAGAACAAGTTCTATCAATGAAATGTATATCTTTTTGCAAAATAAATAAAGTTCTATATTGTACCATACTCCTGAAAATTGCGCCCCTTGGCGTCGCTATACGGCATGATGTGATCTGATCCCAAGCGTAACACTTACATAACCCTTGTGACCGCCTAGAGAGCTTCAGACAAAAGATACGCCCTGTGTAATCAATATGGGATGCGGGGTCAAGATCGGTCGTTGACCTCGGAAGAGCTACGCCATTGATATACAGACCCTTGTACGTACAACAGTTCACGCTTATTATATTTTACAGGCTAGGCAGATCCTCGGTTCTTTATCAATGTTGGCTTCCTCTTTCAAATTGTCTGATCAAAGTGGTTATTTTGATTTAGATTAGTTTTTTTTTATTAGGAATTCTTTAAATATTTAATAATGTAGGTACCTACTTCTTTATCGTTACTGAAATACACATACGCAATTTTTTTTAAAACTCGTAACTCATAATAATTATACCTACTTAAATAACAAATCCCACCAAAAACATAAATTTAAAAATAGAAGCCAAGTTCATGGTAGTTTGGTGCATGGTTTGCACAAAAAAGTAGTGATATCAAAAAAGCGGGCCAAGTCAAGGGTTTATTAAAGTAATTCTAAGATCCTGGTGAAAGTTGTTCAGTCTCATTGACTGAGCAACCCCTATCAGTATGCGGGACGTTGTCCCTTACACCCCGTATGTAAAGTATGTAAAATATAATTTTATGTTCTACTCTACGGCCCGTATTTATGATCAGTTCTCAAGAGTGACAGCGAGTTTGAGTTCGTATCAGAAATGTCATTTCAGTACAAAACGATCTGTCAAATCCATACTTAATATTGCTCTCAATCTTGAGAGCACTTTATAAATACGAGCCTACATACCTCAAAGTCAGAAGTCGTAAATAAAGTCACCAAAATACCTCAGCACACTTAAATTTATTTTGGAACTCGGTATGAAGGTACATTACTTAATTAAATTTTTAATTGTGCCTAACTTATAGTTATAACGCATTTCTGATTGTAGTTAGGTTAGGTACATCATACATAATGAACTCGTACAAAAAAAGCCTAGATAGGGGTTGGCAAATAATAAGTAGGTAGTAGAAGAATGGGCGCTTTTCCACTAGACGGCACGTCAACGGCAACGGCGACGGCACGGTACCGTCGACGATATCGTAGGTGAGATAATGTATGAAAATCAATGAAATTATATGACACGCTTTTCCACTTGCCGGCACGGTACCGTCACGGCATGTCATCGATTCCCATAGATATTGTCACGTGATCGTTGCCGTGCCGTCGCCGTTGCCGTTGACGTGACGTCTAGTGGAAAAGATATGGCATGGATTTTCTCCTTCCCGTCCAGTAGTGCGTTCACGGGCGCACGGTTAGGGGAAGATGAGGGGAATTGTCTATGGTTACCGCGCCATTCTCGACCTTATTACCAAGAGAAAATTTCGCCAAATGTCAAAAACCATAGACAATTCCCCTCATCTTCCCCTAACCGTGCACCCGTGAACGCACTCCTGCATGGAAGAATCTATCGGTTCCAGTCCAGCATGGCACACCCTCGAACAATTTTCCTGTCAAATGACTTTTAAAGGGTCACCGATATATTGAGCTCACTCAGAAAAAAAATCCTATTTTGTTCACTCTTTGAAGTTATTTGCGGGGTAAACAACGTCAATTGCTCTAAATGACCGACGAAAAATGGAACTAGCGCCACCAACATCCCGCCAACACCATTTTTGGCAGTTCTTGGTTAGTTTTTGGGGTGGGATGGGATCTACCTCCTAGTAGTCCACCCCGGACACAGGATTGCCTGCGAATATGTCCGGCTGAACGATCTCAATAAAGAGGTGGTAGGTTCCGCGCGGGACCGCCTGGCTCGCTACCACCCGACCACCGGAGTTCGGCGCCAATCAGCTTAGGGTCTAGACAGACGGACTGCAATCCAACTGCAATCCGACTGCCAAATGGCAGTTCAGATGCAGTTTGAATGCAGTTGGCTCGACTGCAATCAAACTGCACGTCGACGGGCAGTTGGCGTGCAGTTTGATTGCAGTCTGAGTGCAGTTACAACGACTGCAATCAAACTGCACGTTGACGGGCAGTTGGCGTGCAGTTTCATTGCAGTCGAGTCAACTGCATTCAAACTGCAACAGAACTGCGTCATTACCGAGTCTGCGTATTAGAACGTAACCACACCACTACCGCCCCCCGCCACCGCACGCACTCGTTCCTGCCCCGCTCACCCGTGCCTGCCCCGCGAGTGCCCGCGCATCTAATGTTTGTTCGTTCAGTGACAGAGAGATCATTAGAGAGAATGTCTAGAAAACTCTTTCTAGACATTCGAAAATATTTGTGAAAACATTTTTCCTGTGTTCTGATTTTTGGTATTGAAGTATAAAAATCACCTTCGTGTTTGTATTGTAATATTAATTGAACCCATGTCTCCCGATTTTTAGCTTTTTTGGCTTTACGAGTACGACGACGGCGAAGTAAAAGAAACAGCAAAGCTTCGTCATATCTCATCATAAAATTATTTGACAACAAGTGTATACTCTTATAAATTCCGGCGAGCACTGATTTTGTATACTCTATAAAAATCTTTGAACATTTGAGTTACCTCGCATCGCAGTTCAGGTGCAGTTTGAATGCAGTTGACTCGACTGCAATGAAACTGCACGCCAACTGCCCGTCAACGTGCAGTTTGATTGCAGTCGGTGTGCAGTCGTTGTAACTGCACTCAGACTTCAATCAAACTGCACGCCAACTGCCCGTCGACGTGCAGTTTGATTGCAGTCGAGCCAACTGCATTCAAACTGCATCTGAACTGCCATTTGGCAGTCGGATTGCAGTTGGATTGCAGTCCGTCTGTCTAGACCCTTACTGTGTTCCGTCGGTGCGAGAGAATGCCAGTGCCATAACAGGCATCTCCTGGGTGAGCTCGCTCCTTAGTCGACTCTGTCACTGTCATCCCTAACCTTGTATAGAGTCAACTAAATAAAAATAAAAGTTCTCCCTTTATGCTTCGCCCTAACTCATGTTCTTTTAAATTATTGAAGTAGGTACTCGTACTGTACGTTCTCGAAACTACGGTCGAGGTAGTGAATTCCGCCATTTTGCTTTATAAAGAAGGTTGTGAAGCGTTTTGCCTGATTCCGTGGAACTGTTTTCCAAAGAGTAGCTAAAATAAAAATTACTAAAGCTGCTGGCACAATTTTGTATACAGGGTGTAACAGAAAGGGTATATGCATCGAGAAATGTGTGAATCTACCCATGAAACTGAACAACTTTCCCTAAGAAACATAGGTCGAAAAACGAAAAAAAAAATCGTTACCTTTGATACTAAATGCATCAGCTATAGCGTAGTTAGTATGGGAAGTAAATTTTTTTTTTCGTATTTCGACCTATGTTCCTTAGGGAAAGTTGTTCAGTTTCATGGGTAGATTCACACATTTCTCGATGCATATACCCTTTATGTTACACGTTGTATACCTATAGTAGACAGAAAAGAGGAGAACGGAGTATAGCTCTTTTAGAAAAGTTGTTCAGTTTCATGGGCAAGTTCACGGCCTGTATAAAGCTTGGTCAGCTTTTTACACTCAATATATCCTCTGAAAGCTCCCATCAGTCTTCGCGATAATAAGTAGTCAATAGTTTTTATTATCCTACTTATTTTTATGTTTTTACTAGCGGACCCGGCAGACTTCGTCCAGCCCAGAAAAACAACTTTTCCCGTGGGAATGACATACTTTCCCGTGGTAAAAGTCAGTTAAAAACCTTCCTCATGAATCACTCTATTTATTAAAAAAAACCGCATCAAAATCCGTAGCCTAGTTTTAAAGATCTAAGCATACAGACATACAGACAGAGGGAAGCGACTTTGTTTTATACTATGTAAGGATAAGGATGTTCATATATTCATATTCATATATTCATGTGTTCCCTTAGCTATGACAGCTGTTAAATGAACACACGTCATTTTGTTTGTATTTTCAAGGAAATATAAACTCGGTAAAGGTAATCTTGAAGTGTTTTGCACTGACAATCGGAATTGATAATTAAATTGATTGAAGATATCAATAATTATCTCAAGCACTAACTTAAGTAAACCGTATGATATCTGATCATTTTCTAACTACCTAATAAGAATGCAATGCACAAAATATAAATAAATGTGATCACGCCTTTATCCCTGCGAAGTTGACAGAGCGTCAACGAACTTATTAGAACCGCACGATATCTGATTCTGAACTGGGTAGTTAAAATGTTTTACTAAGTTCTACGCTACATACATAGATATTTTTTGTATTTTATGAATTTAATTTGACAGCTTTTTTGATAGAGACTTGGACGCTATCAGTTTTAAAAACGCTTAATAAAATTCGTATCACAGATACTAGCGAAATAATAGTGTGACATAATACCTGTGACCAATACTAGGTACGTGCACGCGATAGCAAACAGCTTTCCCCAAGGCTGAAGGAGAAGGACCCATTTTGAAATAAAATTCGCATCACAGATACCAGCGAAATAATAGTGTGACATAATACCTGTGACCGATACTAGGTACGTGCTCGCGATAACAAACAGCTTTCCCCAAGGCTGAAGGACCCATTATGAAACAAAATAGAATCTTCAAAATGTGTGCTTTCAGACATACCGGGTGTAAGGGACGGGATGAGTTGTCAGTGGGGGATGAGTTGTCACTAGTACGGGGAACAAAATCTAATTCTGATGGTGGGATCCATAAGAAATTACGGAAACTCCACAAATTTTATAGGTACACATATAGCTGTTTTGATATTTTAAGTTAATCTAATGTGGAACTAAGAACACAACGAAATTATAAGATGCATCGAGATAGGTACCAATTTTACGAAATTTAGTCACCGTAATGAGCAATTTTTTGTTATAAATCAACGAAAAGGGGTTGAAAGAATTTTGCATATAATATATTTGTGTACTATCCTTTAACTATCATTGTTTTGATATCCCACTCGATAGGTTCAGCCTTTTTTGAGATACGAGGTAATACAGAAATATGAAAATACATAAATACATACATACAAGATACGCGCGAAAAACATCACCCTTCCTTGACAGGCACGGTAGGTATATTTTAAAATCGAATGAAAATACCTTTCAAATTGTCTTTCTTCAATAAAACCAGAAGACGGTTTTGTTATTAAATATTATTTTCTATAATTCAACATTATAGTTTAACTAGGTTTTATCCGCGACTTCATCTGCGAATTTTTTTTTCTCTCCCTCGTCCAGCCGTGAGTATCACCCGTCCCACAGCCCCTCTTGTAGATCTGGTCCCAGCATCTTACTATTGCAATACAGAACCACGGTGCCGTTGACGATAGCACTGGTGGTGGTGAAAGTAGGGTCATCCCCTCCCCTGTCCTTCACGTACCACACGTTCCTCCTATCTTACACGTCACTCGCGTCCCTAGACAGTCCTCATGTCTGTCCTGGAAGAGTCTTTAGGCTGTCTTAGTCCCTTCCACTGTGGTGTATGAGTGGACTGTATTATCCATAGGTCGCTGGTTCATATCCGGCTCGAAGGACCAAAAATGGAAGAGTCTGAGGCTGTCTTAGTCCCTTCCACTGTGGTGTTTGAGTGGACTGTATTTTTGTAGGTCGCTTTGGAGTGACGAGGTGCGAATAAAAATGAAAGGTTTTAAATTTCAAACTATATTGGTTTAGGAAATATCACAACATTTAGAACTTTTACAATGTGGGCATGGTTGCCGGTAAACGAGAACAGACTGACTAAAAAACAATTGAACAAAAATCAATAATATTAAAAAGTTGAAATTTGCTAAGCAAATAGTTTTTATGTTGCTTCCAACAGTCCAGTCTCATCCATTCCTCATGTCCATGACTTGCTCCAGTTCCTTCTGTACCTCTTTCCTCCCGTCACTCCCGTCCATCCTGAAACTTCAGTCGCCCCAGTGCACAGAAGAGTAAAAGCTAACTTTATCTAATCAGTGCCCCAGTGCCCTCAAAAAAATCTCTAATTATATTCTCTAATCAAATATAAATTAAATTGTTGCCCAACTTTTGCGTGATATACCTAATATCATGGAAATTATTGATTCTTTATCGGGATCAATATATTTCAGCCATCTTGATTTATATTCGGGTTACTACCAAGTAAATTTGGATAAAGATAGTCGTAAATACACATTATAACAAAAAAACTAACTTAACTAACATGTAAAATCAATTAAATAATTAAACTAACTAACATAATAAAACAAACTCTTGAGTAGCTTCAATAATGATTATAAAAATGTATGTTTTAGTGAGAATGTTAAGGATATAGATTTTAATAATAGCATAAGTATGTAAAATGTAATTATTTTATAAATCTTTGTCTGTTATTTCTCCAATAAAGAAAATATAAAATACACGAAAAGAACAACAATTTTACCCTTGGGAAATCTGCCCAGCAGTTTTTTTAATCTTTACAGACAAAGGAAAATACAATAGGTATTTGTCACTCATAATCATAACATAAGTGTAGATTATGTTAACTATTATGTCAAGTTAATGTCACCGTCTCTTCCATGCTGGACTGGGAGTGATAGAAAAACATAGAATGTGCCAGCTGCATCTCCTCCCGAGCATGCTGTAAAAACCAGCTAAGGGATCGAGGGTTTTAGTATTTTAATTTAGGCGATGGGCTGACAACCTGTCACTATAGCAATATACAGATCTATCTGGAATAACCCTCAAAACTTGTCAGACGTGGCGGAACGACCTTTGTTTAGGTCGTTTACGCTCTGCCTACCCCATTAGGGATAAAGGCGTGATTTTATGTATGTATGTATGTATTAATGTCAAGTCTTCCGATTGGGCTCGTGCAGTAGCACGAGTATTTATGTATATGAGTGTGAAAGAGAAAGTTTGAGTCACGCGACGACAGAGCGAGAAAAAAGACTCGAAAGAAAGTTTGGTAGAGTTCTTTACAAGGAACTGGTGTCTGAGTGTCACTTAGTCATAGTTTGAAGATGTTGATATCCCCTTTCCGGTCACGGAGGTTTAGGCCCGTATTTATAATCAGCTCTCAAGAGTGACAGCGAGTTTGAGTTCGTATCAGAAATGTCATTTCAGTACAAAACGACCTGTCAAATCCCTACTCAATCTTGAGATCGCTTTATAAATACGAGCCTTGTATGGGGAACAAGCAATTGCTGTTTATTTTTGTCACGCATTTTCCCTAGAAGGTTAGGTAGAGCAACAATGGCCTAGCAAACTGCTAATTCTGAGAGTAAGTTTAAATTATAGAAAACAATTTCTATGAAACATCGCATAATCTACATGTAAACTGCATCCGTGCGTGGTCTGAGCCATATCCGGAGGTCCTGGGTTCGATTCAAAGTTGATATTTGTTAATTCCAGGCTGAACCACCTGATCCGAAAAGAAAAAGGATTCCGTGTTTCGGAGGGCACGTTAAACCGTCGGGCCCGGTCGCTGTCTTTTGATAGTGGTCGTTACAAAGTATCCTGTAATGGTTGTATAATGATTTTAACAAATAAACAACAATAAACAATAAAAAAGAAGAAGACTGTTTCGGGAAGAGAAGTAGCTGGTACATTCTATCTAGCGCTCCTAGTCGAGCAGAAGTTTTGTACTTACATAAGACAATTTTTGACCCAAAATGCATGCAATTTCTGAAAAATATTTGGACTTAGATCTAGAAGCATATAGTTTAAAATGTTGGTCACTATATCATTGCACCCTAGATTATACTAAAAACTGCATTATCAAAAGCATTTTGTCATTGATTGATAATAAGTGATATTATTTTCATTATCTACCCGGCATGATGGTAAAAGGTGGTACCTCTTGAAATTTATATATTTTGTCAGTAGTTAAGTTACTTGTAAATTATAAGGCAGTAATCAAATCAAGTAAGTAGACTTAAAATTAGTATTATTAAAATTGTATTCCGTCAAATGAAATTAAAATAACAAAGTCTCATATTAATATTTAAAATCCCATAGTTTCTTGTGTTTAGTTAATCAACATAAATAAGTTTAATTTATACAAACTTAAACTTAGGGGCATGGCAAATAGGAAGCAGTGCGGCGCGGGCGAGGCGGAGGCGCGTCAATTTTATATGTAATTTACGTCTGCGCAGCGCAGCTTGATTTGAAGTTTCTGTACAAAAACGACGCACCGGCGACGCAACGGCGCCGCACCGCTTCCTATTTGCCATGCCCCTTACACGTTTTAAACTGAGATAAAAAGTCGCCAAATAAAAATTCCTGAAAATTTAAGATACACCTTCACATTATCCGACCGGAGATACTGAATCTCCTATCTTTCATTATCATTGGATGGAACCGAGCTGATAATTTTCTTACATAAACCGTGAGCGTGAGTCACCGTGACACACTCACTATTTTTAATAGTAATTTTATAGGTATAACTTCCACGCTGGACAGGGAGTGATAAAAAAACATAGAATGTGCCAGCTGCATCTCCTCCCGGGCATGCTGTAAAAATCAGCTAAGGGAATCGAGGGTTTCAGTGTATTGCAATTTAGGCGAGGGGTTGACAACCCGTCACTATAGCCATATGTACATAATCATCGGTTATATTAGGGTAGGGTAGGGTTTTTTGAGGGTTATTCCAGATGGATCTGTATATTGCTATAGTGACAGGTTGTCAGCCCATCGCCTAAATTACAATACTGAAACCCTCGAAGCCCTTAGCTGACTTTTACAGCATGCCCGGGAGGATATGCAGCTGGCACATTCTATGTTTTTCTCTCACTCCTTTTTCATAAACATGAAATGAACATAAAATAAACACATCAAAAGTAAAATATTACTTACATGTAAGTGTGAAATTTCGCAATAAATTATACAACTTTTATTTCTTCTAAAACATGCTAATTATCTAGGAATTCTTGTATAACTTTATTTCATTCATACATGTCGCAAAGCGTGTGAAAATTATAAAAACCATTATGTCGTTGGTAAATATTTATTAAAGACTTTCGCACTTGGTTCGTATTTAATTTTATCTAACAGACACACGTGTATATACTTCTATTATTAGTAATGTAGCTTGGATAAAAGAAATATAGAGTTAGTTTTAGGATAAAAGATATCTAAATTATATTTTCTTATTTACTACCATGCTGGACTGGGAGTGATATAAAAACATAGAATGTGCCAGATGAATCTCCTCCCGGGCATGCTGTAAAAATCAGCTAAGGGAATCGAGGGTTTCAGTGTATTGCAATTTAGGCGATGGGCTGACAACCCGTCACTATAGCAGTATACATAATTATCATCTGTATTAACCCTAAAAACTTGTCTAACGTGGGGGAACGACCTATTTTTAGGTCGTTTTTACTCTGCCTACTCCATTAAGGATGATGGCGTGATTTTATGTATGTATGTAAATTATATTTTCAAATGGTAGCTTGGATGAAAGTAATTTGGTTAGTTTTAGGATAAAATATCTCATATTACATAGGTAATTAATTAACAATACAATTTTCAAATGGTAGCTAGTTTAAACGAAATATAGAGTTAATTTTTTGGATAAAACATTACAGAATTTGATACTAAGTACAATTTTCATGGTAGATCGTATTAAAGAAATCATCATCATCATTATCCTGTAACTTTTTAGCACTAAGGCCCGTATTTATAAAGCGCTCTCAAGATTTTGACAGATCGTTTTGTACTGAACTGACATTTCTGATACAAACTCAAGCTCGCTGTCACTCTTGAGAGCTGATTATAAATACGGGCCTAAATGTTTGCTTAAATAATGATAAGTAAAACAATTTTTCATTATGTAGTAAAT